>VFFE01007257.1:1830680-1974354 GCA_008921705.1 Burhinus oedicnemus
CCAAAGGAGTGTCCATATAAAACATCATGGTTTTATATCAGGTATACATTATCTTTCCTAATTACTACTGCAGTTTGCAGACTGAAATACAATTTATATTTAGGATATGATTTTGCTATTAATTATCAAATTGAAAAAAAATAAAATCTTGCATTATAAATTCTCTCTTGGAAATTAATGTTATTCTTTTTTTCCATAATCCTATCACACAAGCAATAAGTGCATTGCAGCATGAACACTTTAATTTTTCCAGTTAGTTTTGAGCAAGCCCAGAGGTGAGGTTTAATAAGGATCAATGGCACTTTATCTGGGACAGGGCCACTTCACAGCATGCAAATTACACAGTAACACTTAAAAAAAGAAATAGATTTAATTAAAAAAAAAAGTAGAACCACAGGCTCTGGAAATTCAATTAAAGGATTTATGCAAAGGTTTGCTAGGTTTTTATATGCAGTTACTGCTTATATAATGAGCTTTTCATATTAAAAATCAATAGGTAATCTAGAGTAGAAGATCATCCCCTTAAATACATTTTTGAAATCAATTTGAAAAATAGTCCATCAACTGCTGTGACTACTCTTGCTGCTTCGATTAGACTAAGAGCAATATTTAGATTGTAAGACGTGCTATGGAATATCTATGCTTGGATTTTGCTTTCAAGTGTTCTTATACTTTTAAGTGCCCAAGCTAATCATACAGTAATTCAAGACTGTGTACAATGGATAAATAATTAATTTAATTACTAGCAAGGGCATAAAAGTCCTGAAATTCATGAAAACCCTAGGCATCTAATAGCACAATCTGACAATATCTTGAATATACGCAAAAACCTACATCTATGAATGTCTTTGCTGTCTTTCTTCTCAGCCTACTAGCCACTTAGCACACCGAGATAAATATTTCGGTTTATAACTTAGTAAAGTCACCAGCTAAGGAAGCAATTAGCCTAACACTTGTCTGAAGTGCAACTTTCACACATCATGAATTTAAAGATGGATCAGGTCCTGTGTCCTTCAGGTTTAATCTAATTTGCCAAGACGCTGTGGTGATACAAGATCATTATATTAAAGTCCAAATATCTTAGTTAATATTCAGCACTTATCACAAATTCACATCTCATGCAAGCAAGCACACCTTCGAAACGAATGGCGATGGACCCATTGCATCAGCACTTACTTTGCATCTGTCTAATCAATGGCACTGAGTTTGTAAATATTCCGAGGTGAAGCTTATAAAGCGGTCGCTCAACTATCCTTTTTGCTCACCAAAAACCCCACCGCAGTGAGAGCTATCAAATACGAAGGATCCCAGGGATTCACTCCCAGCACAGGCTGCTGCTGGTGCTACTGCACCATGGTGGTCTCCACAAAACAGAGGATACGCACCAGTCCTGCCTTGCACAAGCAGACCTTTCACATCTGTTTCCGTCCATTCCTAGGTCTTTCCACTTCACTCCTGAATTTAGCACCAGGTTGTTGAACATACATTTAAGCCCCGGAGAAACTCTTGGACTGAAATATTCCTCTGTTACTCGCTTGCACGTAATGCCTAGGCACAGTGCTTTGGTGGTTCTGGATGTTTGTGAAATGTAGGTTCTAAATAATAGATTCTAAACAAAGAAATACAGAGGGAAAAGCAACACTCACTTATTATATTATCACACGTGTTCATATGATAGGGAGGAAGAAATCTTTATGTCTGTTGTTGGTCATAGATTCCAATATGTATCCACATATATGTTTCATTATCCTAATTCAATACTTTAGGAGAAACGTAATTCCTTTATAAAAGGTGTGAAAAATGGTTCTGGCATAGAGCTTCTACACATGAACCAAAGCAGAATGACAGCCATGAGAGTCAGGGATTAGACAAAATTTTCTCTATCTGTAACACGCTCTGCCAAGCAAAGCATTTCAGCTATGAAATACCCTCAGAGGCAAATACATGATATGAAAGTTTCAGAGTAAGAAGAAAAATAAATAGTAGCTGAGAAGTAACTAATAGTTTTCAGTTAAAATGATGATATTTAACAACAAAACTATACTGTTCAGGAAGGGAATTTACCAATAGCTTGCCTGTTGAAAGTTTACATTGTTTAAACCTCCCTCACCAGTAATACCCAAAATTTCTGCTTCAGTACTTTTTACACCCATCCTGCATCCGTCACGGCAGAATACCATGGAGTTGAAGTAGGGACTGCAAGAACA
Organism: Burhinus oedicnemus; assembly: GCA_008921705.1. Lineage (NCBI taxonomy): Eukaryota > Metazoa > Chordata > Aves > Charadriiformes > Burhinidae > Burhinus > Burhinus oedicnemus. The sequence continues at coordinate 1,832,888 of VFFE01007257.1, forward strand.
AATCCCCTTGCTGTCATTTCTCTATTAAGTCAGTTAAATATCTTCATAAGCATTCTCTGAAGCGCATTTCTTTATTGGATTTCAATTGTTTCTTAAAAGAAAAATCTCAAAGGAATCAAAGAAAAATGTTTGCTTACTCTCATTTCAAAAGAAATGCGGATACAGACTAACGCTATCTTTCTCGATAGGTTTGAAACAAAGATGTTAATGAACAGTAGCTTTATTTTAATCTTTCCTCCTACTAACTGAATTTCTCATGCACACCATATTTTTCTACACTTTTGCATTTTAAATACAGTGTAAGTACATGAAGGGATCAAAGAGTTTCAGATGAATCTGAAGAGTTATAGCAAGGGTAACGAGGGTCCTTAGTTTCTAATGACAGAAGCATATGCTCTCAACTTTCTAAACTGCATCCAACCGAGCCATTTATCAAGGCCTGAAACTTTTTCATTATTTAAAGCACTACGACAGCTTTCCACTTGATGCCTTGGAAGTACACAATAATAGAGACTCTATAGTTATTAATTATAATATCAGCTGGTTGATGAAGTTACTGTACTTGCTGCTTGGTGATTTCATTTTTAATTGCAGCAGGTGGTGTGGAAATAAAGTGCTGTGCTGACACACACGGTCACCTCAATAGTATTTTCTTTTTTATGTATAGATAAATGCAACTTGTTTTTTTGAAAATTCCTTCTGTTTTATATCCTACTGCATGGAAAAATGAGCACATAGAACACACTGAAAATCAGATGCTTAGAAATGAACTGACAGAAGACATATTGTCGCCATTTTTTTCCTGTCAAAATATTTAAGATACTGTTTTTTTCCCCTGTATAAAGATTCACGGTTTCCAAACACAGCTGTCATAAATAACAGTCATAGCTACATATAATGTACAAGTTTTTTCTATTAATTTTTGGTCTTACTAATGCATTTGAATAAGTAGCCACTTTTGAACTCTACAAATCTGAAAATAAAGATGTAGCTAAGCAAAATTAAACTTCAACTGTATTAAATTCTAAGACCATTCTAAAAAAGAGTGTGTGATAGTCTAAATGGTGTGCTCTATTTTTTTTTTTCTATTTTGGAATTAGTCTTATATGCTCCATTGCTCTACTAATTTACTAACCCATATATCCACATAGGTTTGTGCAATTTAAAACCCATAAGCATAACGAAAGCAAAAAATGGATGAAGACAACAATAGTGCGTACTGATTTTTCTTTTTGTTGTCTCCAGACTGCTCTTGTATATGCTTTCAAATAGTCTGTATTGTTCTTCTGATACTGTTTGCTCTTAAAAGTGTTCTTTCCTCCTCTGCAATGTTTTCATCTCATGAATCTCTAATTTAACAGATTAGATAACTATTACAGGAGACTTTGCTGCCATAGGTTTTCCATGAGATTGATAGGTAATAAAAACTGGTGTTTCCTAATGGCCACAGACATCCGTCTTCTACATAAATCAGCAAACTCCCTTAAGAATTCCTTATATCCAAGTCATAGATCAATTGTACTCAAGCCTCATTACAGCACACACACTCTCCGTTCTCTGAAATAAGGCTGTGCCACCTTAGCTCAAAACTACATTAAATGTAATTAATACAACTGTGATGTAAATGGACACAGCATTAAAATGTAAATCCCCAGGGAGAACAGGCTGTGCAAGCAGCTATGTGCAGGGTCACGCATGGCACACATGACTAGGGAAAAATTTAGCACACCTCCTTGCGTAGCACTTCCAGTAGTGACATCATAAAATTGAGAAGCTGCCGTACCAGGAGCAGGAAGCCGGCTTTGCCTCAGCAGCACGCTCCGATGGCAGAGCAGCAGGAGCTGAGCAGCGGCTGGATACCGTCTCTTTCCGAAAGAAAGATGATGTAGTCTTGTAAATCCTCTCTAACATGATGTTAACTTCTCTCTTCAAAAAAAGCTACACAAACATCATTAGAACTCCAAAAATTAAACAGAAAGGACATTTACTGTAAGCAGTGAATCTAAGGAAAAGTCTGAGGTGATGTGAATTGTTTTGCTGTAAATCAGGGAAAAGGTAGGTGACTTCTAACCATTTAGTGCCTTATTTGCATACAACAACTCTGTCATTTGGAAGAGAATGCTGTAGAAAGAGGGAATCAACCGAGCTAAAAGGAGTGTGTGGAAGTGCTACAAGGTGCCCAAACCAGGCAGACAAAAATATAGCTGTTCTCCTAAAAACATGTCTTGAGTGTTCCCTTGATGACAGCACCATTCAATTTCGGAAGGAGTTTGTCTAAAAACCCAACAGGCCAGTGCTGCCAGCTTTCACGGATGTATTGCTTTCCTCAGACAGAAAGCAACCCCAGAGGCTGAGCGCAGCCCAGCTACCGACAGGGCTTCACCGGCGTACTCTGCGTCTTGCCTCAGACCCAAAAGAGAGCGGCGCTGCCTCAACTCAGTGATTTGCTGCCCCTTCTCCTCTTCAGAGGTCCCCCTCTGGTCCCCTCTTGCTACACACAGTAGGTAACGAGGAGTTCGGTCTCGTACCAAGACAGCTCAGGTGGTTTTGGGGAAGGGAATACAGGCCATAACATCTCTTTTTCAAATAGTTCTCAGCCAAACGCTGAATTTGTTAAATATAGTATTTTATCTATTGCAGTGGTTTCCAGAATGGACTTGCATGCCTGCTGGAAAACAAATCATAGCACTGGGGCTCATAATTAGAGACACTGTATCCACAAGGAATCCTGGGAGTCATTGCTAAGAGGTATTTATTATCTGGCATACATAACCATTAAATAATTCTTGAAATGTTCTAATTTTGCTGATCCCACCTTCTTAGGAAGATGTTTTGCATCCTCCTTTTAATTCCTCTTTTACATAACTGCTATAGTGACCTTGCTGTAGTACAAGGCAGGAAACCAGGTTTGGGGTGGTTAATAATATACTTCAAGCATCCAAATATGCAAACAAACGCTTGAGCCCAAGTCTGCTCTCATGTACATCAAGATTTGTAGCACTGAAAAGGGAGCAAAGTTTGGCATCTTTTGCTCACAAACACTGAGCCCAGAAGTAGGTTATCTAATTTCAGGGATTAAGCTCTCTGTACCCTGAGTGCCCGCTGTCTTCTACTGCAAGTAGTTTCAAATCTACAAAATGCAGAGCAACCACATTTCCCACATCGTAGGACCACCCCATGTTATTTCCTAATACAACATAAAGGCAAAAATAATTATAACAAAAAGCTTGGAATTTGGCCACATTAATTCTTTCATAATTTTTCTTCATTGTTCTTTTCTCTGTCCTTGTAGTTTTGGCTTCCTTCTGGTTTTGCGGAGTCTCAGCCCCATACGTTCCTGCAGTGCAAATGTGCAGTGCAACTCAAACAGAATCAGCCATATATATAATAAACACAAAAATTTCAATAGTCTTCACGTTAACTACTCAATCTAATAACTAGGATTACACATTATATCAATTTTACCAGCTAATTTGTTACTTTCTTTGTCCTGGCTTACTTTCTGTCATCTTCTGTAAAAGAAGGTAACTGTTTCTACAAGGGTACCCGAAGTAATACTGTATTACATTTTCAAAGGCTGCACAGCCTCATTTGCTGTTGTATGCTGAACAGATGTAAGAATTATTAACAATGAGCTGAGACCCACAATGTCATACGATCCAAATGCAAATCCTCAAGGACATTTATTTCCTCCATTTCAGTGGGTAATTGAGCCTCTAAACCACCCACAAAGATTACACTTGTAAAAATAGTTAACCATTTGTTATTTAATATTTATACTGCAAAATATTTGTACTGCAAGATTTTTTTTGCATCTGTGAATATGAAAACTAGTACTCTGGTCTACAAAATCGAACTGTTTGTATACTGAATCGCCAAATCCAAGATGTAGTTGCCCACACTAAAAGCAAGTAAATGAAAACCACAAACCAACCCAGAAATGAGTAACGTTAGCATCAGTCTCAGAATTAATACAAAGGGCGGCCTTTTGATTGATCCAGCATTAAAGAAGACATCCTTTTCAGTGTCTCATTTTTGTACTGGACACAAGACTCCTAATAAGTGTAGGTGTTGAAAGACAGTAAAAATAAATCTAGCCTAGAGAAGCTTTGCTGCTCTGTCCCTAGCCCTGAATGAAACAAGTGAACCCTTGGTTTTCCTTTTGAAGACGGACAATCTCCTTTAAAGCTGAAGCAAGGTTCGGCAGTTACAGAAAACATGCAATACACACTTCTCATGAAAAAACTCTGGAAACTCAGCTATCACATTAAAAGGAGTTGTTGAGTTTTTTAAATTCATAAAGAAGTCTTGCAAACAACTCCTGCGGACTGCGAGTCAGAATCTTTCGATCCTCAGTAAGAGCCAAACAGATTGCCCAATATTTGCACGTGCTGCGCATGCAGAAATACACAGAATGGGAAGGGCGTGTATCATAAAATTACCACCATACCTATTATCTGCTACCCCCAGAGTAACAAACAAGTGATGTCCCCTATAAACCCATGTCAAAAATTGCTAAAAATAAGATTATATACCGTAATTACAGAAAAATGAGGATGTATCTCAATCAATACTGGCAAGAAATTAACCAAAATAAGGCAACTAACTCATCTATATTATAGAATATGTTTTTACTGTCGGGAATCATTTAGCTTGCCATACATACAGCTTCTAAGAAAAGATGGAATGTGCTTCATGAAACCAAGGAAAATTCCCTTTCCATTTAAAAGTAACATGAACTGAGTCTCACAGAAGCACGTGCAAAAGATGTGCTATTGGGAGGGGGAAGGTCAAGGCAGTCCTACTCCTCAAGTGCATTTTTACACTTCAAAATATTGGGGAAAGTACACACTACCCCCCAGAGAAATATGTGCCAAGGACCTTGTCTTAATTATTCAGCATAGTTTTCCTACTCTATCAATTTACCTCCGCACGTTTATGGTCTTTATTGTCATTATTAATATAGGTTTTAACATAATCCAAAGACATCAAGTCATCAGGGATTGGTGAGAAAAGCACAGACATTTGGGAACAGAATGTAAGCAGAAAGTCTCTAAATTAACATTCCCAACAACGTAAAAAGTGTATGCTTTATTTTAGAATTAATACAACTTGAATATACTTTTGGGTTTTGATTTTTCTTTTGTTTCCTAAAATAGCTAGTTATACGCAAGACAACATCCTGATTAACTGATTAACAAATATAGACAGAGAACTCACATTACCGTACTTCTCTGGAAAACTAAGAGTTTCAGTTTAGCAATGTCTACTTCAAGCTTTTATCAGCACTAATTTCAATGAAAAAATGGTCGTAAAATTCAGAACAGAGGGAAAACAGACCTTAATTAAGCAAAGTGTTATCTCTTTCTATTATAATGAAAGCAAAGTTACAGTTATATTTTTACCAAGATTTTCCCCACTTAATGAAGACATTATCCGTGAGTTTTCAAAGTCACTTTACAAAAGAGCATTCAAGAGACATTAAAGTCAGCTTAAACTAAAAAGTCTTTTTGAAGTCAATAAACAATAAAAAGAACAATGAAAAGACAGCCTTTGATCTCTTCTTACTCCAAAGTCTTTAATTTCTGTTTTAATCTACTAGATGCATTAAGTCCCGTTTTCAAATATTTTTCATCTGCAAAGTACAGTAAGCTTGCCTTGATTTTTTTATTCATATACATTCTTACTGTATTATTGTGCGCTTCTCATTACCAAGGATAGGTGTCATCTGGAAGTTTTCCCACCAAAATAAACAGAAAAAAGTTTTAAAATTATTTTTCATTCTGTTCTCTCTTAAAATTCCTTTTAAAAGGAAGAAAAAATGTAAAAGGAAAAAGAAAATAGCATCTTCAGCTTTGAAATTTGTGAGAAGATCAAAGACTATAATGCACATAGATTTTTTCAAAGGATAAATTATTAACAACATGGGTGAACACATACTGGTCAATAACATGGTCAAAGAATGGTAAGTTAAGAGCATCTCTCTACAGCCAATTACAGTTATACTGACTTTATTGTTTGCAAGGAATTCCAAGTTATTCACTAGATTTTTAATATACCTTTTAAAAACCCTTTTTAGCGAAGCTGCAAATTGTGACAAGCTCTGGACGAGGTTCAGCAGCTTGGCATTTTAACATTCCTTAACTTCAGTTTATCCTCTCCTCAGCAGCAGGGGCCGTGGATGTAAACGGGAAAACAGAAAATCGCAATGAATGAAAGTGTGTGGGAAGTCTAAAGGCAGAGGCGGCCATTACTTCCCATTATGCCACCAAATTCTTCCAGGTAGCTAGTACAAGCCCAGCTAGAAGGGGTAAAAACTCCCTCCGTACCTGTTTACCCCTGACACACGTATAATCCTGCTGAATTTCTTCCGCATAAATAAGTGTATCCTTCTGGCGTTGGCACACCTGCAGGAACACCGGATCGTCCACAGGCTAAGAGAGAAAGGAGAACCGTACCCTCCCTTTCAGACCGAGATTACTGCAGCAACCTGCCGATTCGCTCTTTACATGTGCCAGAGAATTTCGAAATGAGAGGAAACACAAGGCGGGCAGTACGGTGACAGCGGGGCTGGGCAGACGCAGGAACGTGCCGGACAGCCATTGCTCCACAACAGCACCGCTCCCCTGGCGGGCCTGCAAAGGCACCTGTCCAGATGTGAGGGCCAGCTGAACGCCGTAGCCGCCAGAGAAGCAACCTTCCCCTTCCTCTGCTATGCACAGTTAACCTAGAAACCTGGGAACAATTTAAGTGCTATTATTGTCTTAGTTTCTCTATTTCACAGATCAGTTTGTAACTTAAACATGTAGTGTTTGTAGGATTAAAGGTGAATCCTGGGCCTTTACTGACCTAGATTAAAATGCCACTGCTTTTTTGGTCTCTAATCATCCGTTCTGTCTTCAAAATACTTCTTTCACGACTCTCCCAAATGAAACCATTCTCCACCTCCATTTGTTGCTGAAGTTGCCAATTTTCGCTGATGGTTTTTGTAAGAGAACAGGTCTAGAAGTATTTCTTTCACAGAGACCACTGAATATCTGACAAAGGTGAGATCTTAATCATTCATTTCTACAGTGGGATACAAATGGGAACACCAAACCACTGAGCTCTGAATTTTGCCGATACAAGAACTTTATCATTTTTCATACAATATATTTCATTTTTATTCAAATAAAACTAAATTCTCTGGGACAGATCTTCTCTAAGAAAGAAAATAACCATGTAGAAATTTAAGCAATGTCTTTTTCTTACATCAAGTTAAGCAAAAAGACTAAAATTTTCACTTCGCTCATGGCAGATATACTTAATAAAAAGAATCAGACTGAGAGCACTTTACTACGGCCAACACTAGCCTTTTATTGATTTGGATGTGCTATGAACCACATTATCTAATCTACAATAAGCCATTTACCAAGTGCAATGATCTATGGGCTAAAAGGCTTAGATTTTTAGTTCCATTGTAGACTTTTTGATGAAATGGTAGATCAGCAGAGAATAATACTATAATAAGATTGTGAGGGACACAAGTGTCAATATTAGGAAATTAGAAAGTTTGGCTTACTGTTTTAAATCCTCTTGCTGTTCGTTTAAAAGCCCAATATCTCTTTTTCTAGACTAATTGCTTCTGTATATTTAACAGAGGTCCCAGATGACATCCCACAGGGTGTCAGGTTCACAGGGGTTCAAGGGCTCATCCAACTGAAAATATTTTTATTTTGCAAAAACAAAATCATCCATCTGAGCACATGACAACTATTTGGTGATGCATGTGCTGTAATTATATGAGGACACAAGTTATCGTGATACTGTCTTCTTGCTATTGCTGCTTGATATGATCCAAGTTTCATCTGCTGCACAGGAGATTTTAGCAGTTTCCCCTAAAACAGATTTGATGGATTTTGCATCAGAAACTTTTCTTTACCTATATGCACAGAGCCAGGAACATGAGGCTGAGATCCCAGTTAGGCTTGTGACTTACACGTAAACAAATTTGGACTAACGCTCCCACAATCTCGTTTCTGATTGCCTCTTCTCTAATTGTCAGCTTTGACTACTTTTGGACGTGGGAGTTCTCCAGCTGCCACCAGGAAATGCCACAGAAATCTCAAGACGATTCATTTATCTACTGTTCTATGTTCATCTAGGAAAGAAGCACACATAGGAGATTTGCTTCCTTATTTTTCAATATCGTTTTTTGATTGAAATAGGTCACTCTGAACTTCCTCGCAATGTATACCATAACTTCCTTCTCAAATTATCAAGCAATTCACGTAAAGATAACTTCTTCCTGAAAACGGTTGCTTTTGGCTAACTTGGACTCAGAGGTTTGTGGAAACTGTAGAAGTGCAAAATAGATTTGCAACACCATAGGCATCATCAAAATAACATCTCGTGTTAGCAAAGACAAACAGAACAAAAATTCAGTGGCCTTCAGTAGACAGAAATAAAATCCACTATTTAGGGCTAATGAGGTGAAAATCAAAGCATATTTATGAGATTATTTTATCTATCGTTCTATGGCAAATTTTACTGCATCCCTTCTGAGTAAGAGTGACAGGTTACATGCCGAAGTAAATGCACTGAAGACATTAGTGTCACTTTAAAGCAACTCAAGTTTTGATGTTCTTATATTGTTGTTGTACTGCGACTATTAGGATGCATTGCCTCATTTTTTGAAAATGAAAGAAGGAAGTGTAACTAGTTCAGACTACCATGTAACTTTACAACAACTGACACTAACTATAATATACGCCAGTTTGTATTAAGATGTTATTGCACCTTTCCAGTTCTAATCGCCAATTATGACTCTATTAGTCCTACTTGGCAGTTCATCTGCTCCTGCATCAGCTAAGGGGGACTTGGAGACGGACCTCTGATCTTCACGTTTCCGCTTCAGTGAGTGCTCAGCACAGCGGCTGTCATCTTGAGACATGGAGGAGGTAAGGCATTGCCTTTTCTAAGATAACTACACCTGACCTTACAACAATTTACTAAGGAAATACCTGCCTAATGGCAGTGCGAGTGCAGTTTCTTTTACACTCACATCGGCACTGCAAATTAGAGACAACAGGATAAATCTATGACCAGCTCACTAGACACTTCATTAAATCACTGTTCCCTTGCCTTGTAGAGCACTAATAGAATCACAGCCCTCGTTAGCTACTGAATAAAAGATCAATCACATTCTTTGAGAGCTCTTGCTACCAGCTTCCAGAGGAAACAAGGAAAAAAAAGGCATATTTAGGATCATCAGTAAGATTCTGAATGGCCTCACTGCAAGTTGGTTAAATTACCTCTTCCACGACTGACTCCGACTGTAATACTCTGAGGAACTTGTTAAGTCTGCTTTCAAAAGCTGCTATCTAATATATGACTACCAGGCCCTGGTCAAAAGTTCATAATGTGCATATGTAAAAAGGTACTAAATTGCCTGAGGGCTAAAACCAGAGGAGTTTAATTGCAGCAAAATGCTGAAAATGGTCTGTTGAGGGTCTTTCTATTGGGATACTGCTGGCACTAGCTGATTGAAGTACAGCACATAAAAGCCTTACAACAATATTTCCTTAAATGCAGCTGAAACTGCTAGCACTTGCTAGTGCATATATGTTGTGCCAAGAGAAAAAAAAGAAAAAAAGAACCTTCTCTAAAAACAAACAAAGATCTAAAGATTGATATAATTCATAATTCAAAAGTGTGTGGATAAAAAGAAGAATTAAACAACACTGAATATCTGTCAGTATAAGTCACGTTATAAGCTCCACATGTTGTTACGGTGGGAAATGTAAGTACATATGTAAACGTATTTAATTGGCACTCATTAAGATACGATTCGCTGCAATGAAAACTGGAAAACAGCTTCCATCAATCTACTTACGACCACACTTGGAAATTTTGGAAACAGTCACCTACGAGACTGAAGATTCCTATACTTAGCCTGAAATCCAAGGACTTGTTTGTAGTAATTTGAGCATCATTCCTCTAGTTATTTCCATGATAAAGAAAAAAAAGGGACAGGAAGGAAAAAAGAAAACATTTTTCTTTGAAACCATTAAAAATATACTTTCTCTATCGAAAAAGAAAATCCCAACAATATAAATGTTTAGGAAAAATGGTCATGATCTGAAAACTAGGAAGAAACAGCAAATTCTTCACTTACTTCTATTACACTTGATTATCTCAAATAAAAGTACTCTTTTATCTAAACAGAAACTGTGAACATTTTAACTATTCACAGTGAACACAAGCAGAATATTTTTCCTTCTGTATGGACATTTATGAACATGTTGCCTGAGAATTTGGATTTTGACCATAAACAGTCATCTGAAAAAAAATCCAAGCGACCATCTTCAAATTTTGCTCTTTTCATAGAAAACTGTGATTTAGTCCTTAATATATTTTTTTTATTATCTTGGCCAAAACATATGTTACAAATATTTAAAATGGCTATGGTGAAACATTTCTCTTAACATTTTTTGTTTAATTTTATTTTTACCTTTTGAAAACCATATTCACATGGTGTAGGTACTAATTTGAAATTTTAAGTTAAACTTAATTGCTTCTCTGCCAGTTTTTTTTAGCTCGAGCAGGGCTTGATGTGGAAGTTAAGGCATGTACTGTGCAGACATGACATTAGGTCAATGTAAGAGTCCCTTCAGAGAGATTGCAGTAGGAATTTTCCACACCCAATTGTTTTTTCACAGTCATGTGTCTGTTGGAGGCTATACTACAAACTGCAGTAATGAATGAACCCAAGTTAAAGCCTTCCTGAAAGGAGAACAGGACTCTGCGCTGAGCCCAAGGTCTGAGAGGGTACAGAAAAAAATAACAACGCAGGCAACAGCGGAAAACTCATCAATGTTCAGTACCATCTGTGAGATTTTGAAAGGCAAACGTTCACCTATGTATGGATGATCTGTTGCTACTACCTTCTAGACTGACCAGGCAAAAATGTTATCTACAGCACGTAATTTGTTCATCTACAGCATGTGTTGTCTTCGGGCACATCATGGCTGAGAAAATTACCTACAGCTTTGCATAAATGTTTTAGTTTAAATACCTATAAACGGTCTTAAAATACCTCATCTAATATTCTGAAAGACAACAAGAAAAGGGCTAGGCAATTTTTTTATTTGTACTTGAATGAATGTAATATAGTAGATAAAATAGCCTTCAGCCAACCATTACCAGGTAAAGTGGGAAGGGAGCACACTATTGATAGCACTGACTTTGCCATTTTCAGTCGGTATCAGTTAACATACAGCAAAGTAACAGTCTTGGACAGAAACCATAGACAAGGTAACAGGAATATGGTCAAAAGCATGAGAATCAGCAAAGAGCTCAGATCAGTTCAAGACACCTCCACTTTCAGCCTTGGAAAGTCCAGATATCAATATTCTGGAGTAGCTTTACAGACTCTCTCCATGGGAAGACCTTATCACCTCTGTCTTCTGATAGGACAGTTATCAACTAAGTCTCATTTTACAACATAAGAGATACCCAGGCCACTAGAAAGTCTCAAAAGTAAATCCATCTAAGTGGATAACAAAGAAAATTGGTAATTCATTTACCTCACCTCAACAGACCAATTCAGAGAAGTTTGAAAAAGCACGGTTGTAACACTGACAGCATTTACCGTAACAAATAAACTTTATGGAAATGACAAACCAACAGTGTCTGACAAACCTAAACCATTCTATGATTCTATGATAAGAATATGGAACAAGCTTTCATTTGTTTACTCTTGACATTCAGTGCTGACACTTATGCAGTTAGGAAGTCATTCAAATTACTCTCAAATATATGCTTGGGAAGAATTCACAAAAATCTCTCAAAACAGAGAGCTACAACAGACTACAAATATTTCAGTAGACATAATATTTAAAAAAAAATAATAGACTGACTTCATTCCAGGTCTCTAAGTCTCTATTTCAGGTCTGGACAACCCTTATTTTCCAGCTTCTGAGCACTACAATGTAATTAATCAATGGATGCATCTGCCAGCAGAAGCGAACAGGGAATGGAAGCAGGAGACCTTAAGTTTTTTTCTGATGATGATAGTGAACAGGAGTGACCACGTAACTTGGCCCAGCCACATTTCACTACCAATTATAAACATTATTTTAGGGGAACAGATTAGCAATTAGATTGCATTTACAGGAATCTTCGCTGTGGACAGTCACAAAGTTTTCTGATGAGTCTTCTGTGCCTTCCTAACAGCAGCAAAAGCCCTGAGCTGCGTTCAGCTTTGCAGGCCTTGAGTATACATGCACAGTATTTGATTTTTCAAGACAAGCAATGGGCTGGATTGCGTTCTGAAGGGCATAATTGGCCTTAGCTGAAGGCCATTTAATATGCCACGTTACTGTCTATTGAATAAGCGTACGTGTAATGCAATAATGATAAATTTCACCCCGTCACCAAAAATAAGGTCAGATATTGTTTCAATAAAAAGACATTTTATATGAAAACATTTCCTTTAGAAACATAAAGCCAAAAGGAGACAGAAAACATTGTATGACAAATGGAACTGCCAGCTTTGTTAATACTTCCTGCTAGAATTCCTTTAAAAGTTGGAAATTCACATATATTTCTCATCAAAGGAATGGAAGAAGTCAACCCATAATTTTTTCTCACAAAGTCACTGCTTTTGGTGCAAAAGCTGAGAGAGAAGCTCACTTTACTCATGATATCTTGACAAAAAATAGAGAAAATCTTTATTTTACTGTCATTAAGTATGCAGAAAATAATAAGTTTTTATATTTATGCCATCAGATCACTAGCAGAATTGTAACACGTGTGTGCCTGGTCTACAAGAGGAAATATGGAAGGACTTTTCAGATGCCCAGCTGCTCCAAGACCCTGCCCACCTGCTCAAGCGCACTGATATTCGGAGTCTTTGCCTAGGGGAACCACAATGGATAAAATTCCTTTCCTACGCGGGCACAACGCAGCTCCGCAGTGGAAAGACGTCTCTTCAGTACTGGGGTAGGGAGCACCAGGACACCCAGTACCCCTTTGCAGCTCACGCCTCTCCTCCATAATTAACACCATTAGATCAACAGCACTATTTGGGATGGGATGAACTACTCGACATGAGTAGACAACCAGGTTCTAAACGACACTGTTACAAAGTCATTATCATAAAAAATTGCCAAGATGGTTGTTTTATTTGAAGTGCTAAATTAGTTTTCTTGTACTGGGAGTATTGATCATAATGTAAGTTTGACATTTCAGGACAACATTTTAATAGTAATGCTGTTCAGTGAAAAGAAATAGTGTTTCCAATTTTCTAGCAAAATGAAAAAACCCTAATTACATTCATTAATAGATTACAGTGACAGACAAGGTAACCCTAAGAAAAATACCTACATTCAAGAGTGTTGAATTTCAGCGAAAACTTTAATCTGACTATTTCCAAGCGTTCTTATGCTCTAGCTTGTAAACTTGAAACGTTCGTCAATGTTTTTTGCATAACGGTGGGTATAGCATTTAAACAGAAATCAGTAACAATGTGCCGGTTCAGCACAAGGATTTTGAAATCTGTTCCTTTTATATAAAGTTCGGTGCTCAACACTTGAGTAAATACTTTCATAACCAGTTAGGCATCTCACCAGCCATTTGCATATGCAGTCATCTATTAGAAACAAAAGAAACTAGCAATGGTGTGACCAGACATTAAAAATGAGCTCACAGTAAGTTTCAACGCCTATGACTGCTTAACATTCTTCTGAATTAATAGCGATATCCATCTTAAATGCATTGAAAGTTGAAAGTACCACCCACAGAAGCAGCACATGTATGAGAAATGTCCATTTTCCATGTTGCATTTTTGGAAATGTCAACTCTTAAGACAGTTCTGCTATGGAAATCCACAGCACTAGCAAATCAGTCCGGCATATTTGGGACAAGTAGATCTTGGCTTTCAAGACAAACAATTCTGTCCCAAAAATGACTTTACTGTTATATAGGATGCATCATCCAACATTGCTCTTTATCTCATTTCAAGGTGATGCTTTTGCAATTAATAAAATCCCTCAAATACCTTCTATGGATTTTTTTGGCATGCACAGAAGACTGCGCTATATCTATAGTGATATTTAATAACTGCAAAAACATGTTGTCACTAAAATAATGGATGGAATTTGACTATGATGTTTATATTTATTGTCACCCTCCTTGCTAAAAAAGGATTGATGCTACTACTCTAACAACTTCCTAGAAACAGCAAAATAAAGAGACTGGAAAATCCCAATGACTCAAGCATTCTAAGTCTCAAAGAAAGCTTTAAAAGCTAAGTAAATTCAGAAATTCTCTGATTACAAATCCTCGTACAGATTATTGCAAAACTAGTAAGTACTGCATCATTTGCTGTGCATTTTTACACTGAACTAAGCATGATAAATTCAGTATTATGTTCACTTTCCCCCCTGAAGAGAATGAGTGCATTCTCCCACTTTATCACAAGTAAATCATACAAACTCAGGCCATATAACACATAACAAAACATGGAACTGTTTTAATATTTCAACTGGCAAATGGATTCAAGCAAGTTCTTTTCTTGCCAAATCATCCTCCTCTGTTCTTAAATATAATTCTTGAATCATATAAACATTTAAAACAACTCTCCAAGACATTACCTTGAAGGTATTTAACATACTATCATACATTTGGGCTTTCTTCCTGTTTTGAGGAAGGTGAGAAACCACAGATCTAAGGACTAAGACAGTAGGTTAAGAAAAGGAAGAGGAGAGGCAGAAGGGCACATCATCTCACACTGATACTGGCAGTAAAACCTACATAAAATTAAGGACAACTTTTTGGTTTCATTAATTTGTCTGGAACATATATTCCCTTTTTTCCCTTTCTTTAGAAACACATAGACTCTTTCCTAGAAAGGCGGCACAGGAACAGTAAAAAAATTAGGACTACAGTAGAAAGAAGTTCAGGATTTGACCAGTATCTAACTCTAGCTTTTCCAATAGCTCTCAGAGAGTGATACACAACAGAAGCTACAAAATACTAGTGAATATTCAGTGGAAAAACTAAACACATTCCCTAAGACAGTCTCATCAACCACAGACCTATTTCCCTCCACGTGGGAATCTAGCCAACGCCCCAAGCTGGCCAAGGAACAGCCTGCAGTCTGAGTCTTGCCTTTCGAAAAAAGAAAGTTACCACACTCATATCCGTAACACCAAAAAAAAACCCCCAAAACCAACAAACCCAACCCAGTAAGTTCCCTCACATTTTGCTCAGGAGAAAAAAAGATACCTATATATACAGTAAACTTTGGAATAAAGAACTGACAAGAACTAGAAACACTACTAGTATCACAGTGGGATATCTCCCAAAAGCCTAGAAATACGAATTTTCTATACATACACGTACATTTTCGATAGCTTTCCTGGAAGGAAGTTTTTAGGAATATTAATTCAGTTCTGCAGTTATCATGTCCAGGGAATGCCAACATGATGATGAACGACATGTCACACGCAAAAAACAAACAGATGAATCACTTTTTCAGGAAAACAGACTCTTATTGTGTTCACCTATCCAGGAATATTAAACATAATAAAAACCCAAGTATATTTTTCATTTCTCTATATATAGATCGATAGGTACATACACACACACACATAAATGTAGAAATAGTGAGAATACTGAAAAAACATTATGTAGTACTCTGTATTTGATATACTGTATTATTTTTGGACCTTGCAAATATACTTTTTTAATGACTTTGCTCTATAAGAAGGGACTTTCTAGCTCAGATTACTTGGACGCTCTTACTGTTTACTCTTCCATCTTTTTTTGTAAAGTCAGAAGAGATTTCCCTGAGAACTTCAAATAAATAAGATACCCAGCTGCACAAACACTATACATTCTGTAAGATTACTTTGGCTTCCTAAGGAATATTTGACTTTCTCTGAATGTAAATGATTAAAGAGAATCCATCATATGAAACTGATTGGTGACCTGTTTAAAGTGGTATGGCACCTCTTCAAAGATGATATAGAGAGAAATTAAAAGACCATGTTATGATAAAGCATCTCAGATATCCAAGGAGTTCTAGGAAAACCTTAATGTAACTAAGCACTGCATCCCCCAATTAAGAAATAGTATTTAAATGATAGTTCCATAAAACACGATCTACACTGCATTCTTTTTTAAACAATTTGGTATTTCATCTGGTCTAAGTAGGGCCAATAAAAGCTTGGGGTTTCCTGAACATCTGTCCATTCATAAATAGCAACTTCAAAAAAAAGTATGGAAAGATAAACCATGTTCTAGAGTCCACAAAATTTATATTGCTCTGTGAGTTATGCTCACAAAATGACACAGGCTAACAATGTTCAATTATGTAATTTCATTATTTTTAACATTCACCGCTTTAAATTTGGGCATGGAATTTTAACTTCCAGAGGTCAAAGAAACAAAAACTAAACTTTGTCCAAAAACATTGCTTTTGCTGAACTTTAGATGTGCAGCTCTATTTCCTAAAGAGCTAACTAGAAAGCTTAGTATCAGCAGGTATGTACGTGCATATAAAAGACAGGAAGAAAGAACAACGAGGAAATAAAAGATGGACTATGGTCTAATTGCCACATCAAGTGACACGGACAAGAAGGCCACAGTTCAAAGTTCAGTGATACAGGAGGAGTTTGAATTTGATTCCTGCTCATTTAAGGAATAAACAGCAGATTTACATTTTTTAAAAAAATCATAGCCAAAAATGACTCGGTCCTTGGACTCCAAACTCAGTAAGAAACTTGATTTAAGAGAAGAAAATTGAGAAAGTGAAATGCATTCTAACAAAGCACAATTACTTCGTACAGCCATTTGTTCATAATTCCCCCCTCCCCCCATCCATCATTAAGGTCTTCTCACAGCTTCTGAAATTTGGCAGTTTGAAGTGGAACCCAGATTTGCCATCTTACATCTTAACCCACATGGGATTGGGTTTTTGCATTTCATATCACTCATAGCACCATAATTTCAATGGCTGAAAATACCCGGTTCAATTGAAGCACCGCGTATAACTTGTGTTTGGCAGTGCTTAATTTACTTGCTAGCTGTACGGCATAGCAGCTATGTCTGTCCAAAAAGTTAAAAATCATTAAGAAGAATTTTTAAGGACTACGATTTTATAAAAAGTGATTAGAAACTCATTGCTAGCTAAAAACTCAAGTTTTATCAGAGCAAATATTTGAGACTATCTAGAATGCTGGCAACAGATCATTGCATCATTATAAATGAACTACAGTGCATTGACTCCGCTTTTGATTACAGCTATCTCATTCATAAAAATGTTATCTCTATTACCCTCTTGTTATTAAAGAAAATGAATAATCTTGTGATTTATGTGCTAGCTGGTAACTAAGGAGGTCTGGATCCTACCGTGTTATTTACAACAAACCGTCTCAGTGACCTTGCTCAGCACACAAATGAGAAACTGTGGGGTCACAGGCAGGGTTGAGTCGCCCCACCTGCAGGAACCGTAACTGGAGGGCGCTGGGGTGCAGGGACGGGCACCCGGAGGGTGCTGGGGTACAGTGAGGGGCACCTGGAGGGCACTGGGTGAGGGGCACCCGGAGGGTGCTGGGATACAGTGAGGGGCACCTGGAGGGCGCTGGGGTGCAGGGACGGGCACCCGGAGGGCGCTGGGGTACAGTGAGGGGCACCCGGAGGGCGCTGGGGTGCAGGGATGGGCACCCGGAGGGCGCTGGGGTACAGTGAGGGGCACCCGGAGGGCGCTGGGGTGCAGGGATGGGCACCCGGAGGGCGCTGGGGTACAGTGAGGGGCACCCGGAGGGCGCTGGGGTGCAGGGACGGGCACCCGGAGGGCGCTGGGGTGCAGGGACGGGCACCCGGAGGGCGCTGGGGTACAGTGAGGGGCACCCGGAGGGCACTGGGGTGCAGGGACGGGCACCCGGAGGGTGCTGGGGTACAGTGAGGGGCACACAGAGGGCGCTGGGGTGCAGGGACGGGCACCCGGAGGGTGCTGGGATACAGTGAGGGGCACCCGGAGGGCGCTGGGGTACAGTGAGGGGCACCTGGAGGGTGCTGGGGCACAGGGACAGGCACCCGGTAAGTGCTGGGGCGCAGGGACGGGCACCCAGAGGGCTGTGGGGTGCAGCAAGGGGCACCCGGAGGGCTCTGCAACAAAGCAAAAGGCAGACTTCGGGACACACTTGCATGTGGCCTTCAGCAATGCACGGTAATTTCAGACAGCAATTTTCACTGCTAGCTAGGCTACAAAGTCATCAGCGATTAAACCTTTATTAGGCAAAAAGTACAGAATTATTTCAACGAAAAGCCCTTTTGTTTACCAGACCTTCTTAAAATGATTACTATAACAATATACTAGCATAATCTGAAGACTGTTTAAGAGTGGGCGAAGGAAGACCAGTAGCAAAGATAAGAATTACTACCTTAGTTCGGACATACATTAAGATGACGTAGGCCGGCCCATATCATAAAACTGTTTTAGACTCTAGCTGCCATTTTCCTAAGTTAACAGCCCCATTTGCCTTAGCACCAAATAAATGCATGAAAAAAGTAGAGGCAATCTGTTTCAGTTTTTAAAACTATCTTCAAGACATTTACATTCACTTGCCTGTTTATACAGGAATTCACTAAATTTCAGTGTAGATTATTCCCAGCAAAAGTTACTGTTGTTAGCTAAAGATAGAAAAAGAATACGAATGTGCACATTTACTTTTTCGTTTATGCAACTCAAGTAAGTAACACATTCAGAAAGTTCCTCACTGTGTATTTTCCCTTACATTCTCTTTCCCAATCTAGTATTTTTAACAAAGCCACATGATAAATTCTTTGCTGTTTTCTTAGCAAGGCTTGTAAAAAATATTAAATTTATGTAAACTACACAAGGAAATTTTTTTTATGTGTAGCCACAAAACCAGAAGCGTCACAAACCTGTCCATAACCAGAGTTTTAACATTATGTGGCAAAGTAGCATACACCCACTTTTGAGAGAGAAGAGCGTATTTCTAATCAGTCAGGAGAAGAAAGGGAGGCCAAGAGGTTGTACATATAAATCTAGAATATTATCTAGTGCTGCTATTAGCTATTTTATTCCCTGACAAAACAGAATAAAAACATGAAAATATTTTTTCACAGAGCACTGTGAAAATACAGATTCCCATAAGGAGAACCTTTTTTTCCCCACAAACTTCAAATTTTCATCCTACTTCCACATCTCTTTGTAATACTCGACATTGAAAAAAAGAATACCTGTACAGCAATATGCAAAATAAATGCAAAGGCAAAAATCAGAAAACCCTCAGAACCTCAGAATTTCAAACATTTTGAAAGTACTGAATTTCACCACCTAAGCACCTAAAAAAAAAAAAAAAAATTTTTTTTTACAGTCTCTTCAGACTCACAGTTCTAAATTTTAGTCATCTTTGCCCATGGAAAATCGATACCTTACTTGTTTTCAGTTATTGCAGTAGATAATCAATTCTTGCAGCAAATAAAACAAATGATGATGTTTCAGTATGAGAAAGATCTCAAGAACACTACCACAAGGACGAGGCAAATTCCTAATAGCGAGTACAGTAATGACATAAAAAAACAAAGGTAAAGGGACAAAAAAAAGGCTAAATATCCCCTGTTCAGCTGTTTCGGTCAGACTTGCCTGTCACCCAAGCACCTCAACACTCGTAATACAACAGAAATTTCCTTCCTTATGGTTTCTCAAATACATTCTGAGCAGATCAATGCTGCGTAACACCTCAGAGACACCATGGCACTTCAGCTGCAGTTTAGCACTGCAAGTGATGGTGAGTAAAAGAGAAGCAATAAGAATAAGGAAAAACCAGGAACTTGAAATCTTCTTTGGAGGACTGCAAAAGAACAAGGGGAAAAAAGTACAGTGAAGGAAAGTCTGGGACTTTCACACAAGAAAGAAATCATGGATGCATCATACCAGAGTGCAAAAATAAAAAGGATTTACTTTTAAAACCTTTTGTTAAGCACTCATTATTTTATTTGCAATGCACCCTATACCCACAAATCCGATACCCCCCCCATTATTCAATAAAGAGGTCTGTTTCTAGACAGTGTAACAATCTCAATCAAGAAATGAAAATAACTGAATGCACGACTGACTTTCTGCAAGTTTCAAAAGAGGTATCCTGTTCTGTGCTGTTAACTACCTATGAGGCCAATCTTTTTTGGATTTCAGGCAGGAGATAATAGGTATCAGACAGGACTGGATGTGAGGTTGCACAGATTAGCATTTGTGGGCAATTCAGACCTGTATGCAGACATTCCAAAAGGTGTATATATAGCTTTCTAATCCAAGAAGGCTTTTTCAGGCTGAAAAATAGGGAAATATGCTTTTAAATTTCAAATTCTAATTTAATTACATGTAATACAAAACATTATGGACCAAATGTCTCCCTGCCTTGCAGCCCACATACTTGGCAGGGCATGCAGAAATTCTGCAAGGAGCTAGGGGGAGAGGAAGAAATTCCTTACTTCCTCCACAAAACTATAGGACATAACAGAGCTGCTCCACAAACAGCTATGGGGGCGTGTTGGAGACAGCAAATTCCATGGCCATTGCTCCCCCCGAGCACCGCTCTGCACGCTGAGACCCTGAGCTGTTCTGTTTGGCACATGGATAGGTTTTCATAAAGACTTTCCATTCCTGTGGTGTGGGTTATGGGGGACGGATTTAATTTGCCCTCATACTTCATGCTACATTTATTTTAGCGGGAAGTTAAAATATGTATCAGTTAAATGTAAGTTTGATAATAAACTACCTTATATTACATTTTATTACTAGATAGGACACAGAAATTCTAAGTGCATAGAAGAATTTTTGCACCATCCTTCCAAAATGATGAACAACTACTTTGGAGGCATTTCTTTACCATCCTATTACAACGAATCAAAAATTCTTCCATATATGCCTTCTTTCCTTTTAGCCAATTCAGTCAGTTTTAAATAACAGTATGCTGCAAGGAAGCGTATGCTATCAGGGTTCAACAAAATAGCTGTCCTTCCACCTTACTAGAGGTACAGTCCACAAACCTGTGTGTTAAAAAAAGAGAGCTGTTGCTTAGCGTCACTTTAACATTTACACTTCAGGCATTAATCCATAAAACGGGACAATTGAATATGTGATTTAGACACACTCTGCCACAGCTGCTAATATCCAGTAGATCGTTATCTCCCTTTCACTCTCCCTTCCTCTTCCACTTCCTGCCCAAACTCAATTTGAGAAAAGAAAGTGCCATTTTGATCAAATCTAAACCTGCAAGGCTCTTTTCAAAAAGAACTGCCCGTTGCTTTTCAAGAAACCCCAGCACATTTTCAGGAATGTCTTAGGGAAGAAACACAGGCCAAATTCTACTCTGAAACACGCACATAGCCACCCTGCCCATGGCTGCTCCTGGAGTTGACCATGCACAGCTGAGGGTAGAATTCGGCCTGAACTGTGAATTCAGTAATGGAAGCCAACATCAACTCAACACAGCCCACACAGATCTTTGGACAGCAAAAAATGTTTACTTAGGGAGGGAATACCATCCCCAGCTCTGAGGGTTATTCCAGCTTCTTTAGCAAAGAGCAGGGGAGAAAGAGGAGAGATGATGAGACTGCAGGGCCTCTTTTGGGCTTCTATCAAAAGCAAACAGATGTGATCATTAGGTAGAAGCAAGTCACTCCTATAGATGCAGATTCATTTCTTGCCAGAATAGCATTTCTGAGTTGATCTTAGGTGTGAGTGCAAATCATCACATGAAATTTAAATTTAGACACTTCCAACATATGGCAAAAGTAAAACCAGTGAAGCAGTTGTAGGCACAGGGGTTTCCTCCTGCCCATATGGGCATTGCAGTACACACCAGCTGCCTAAAACGCTCCTGGGATAATATCAGAATGACAAGAATTCATTGTTTTACGTACAACTAAGACGTGCAGAAGACTTTGGGGCCCTTAGAAGTATTCCTTATAATTCTCAAGAGCAAATACTTTAAATACAAAATCCAGTTCTGAAAAGCTACTATCTTTGGGGAAGGAGGGAGAAATCAAAGAGCAGTGCAAGTATGTCTCTTACACGGTGAAAAATTAAGGGCAGAATGGTCTTACTGCAGCTAACTGGCTGTTTAAAGGTGACAGGTTGAGCTCTTCTAGTTGTAATTTATATCTCAGCAACCGAACCGATGTTTTATTCCCAACCATTAAAAGGGGGTAACACATCTGCTAAAACTCTAGCACAATGGCTGGCTTTGCACTGCAACAGGAAATGTAACCCAATAGTCTCAGAACTTCTACAAACCCCAGCCATTTCTTAATGTAAAAGGATTTGAAAATTCAGTTCACTGAAACATCTGTTAAGCTCTTGCTACTTTAACACATGATATTCTTTCTGCTCTGTTACCTGCCAACAAAAATATTTGGTTCTATGTAAGGCTATCACAAGTGTGTGATAATGGCACTCTGCTTCTAATATTACATGCCATCGCACACTCACAAAATCACCTGGGGGTGACACTAGATAATGTACTCAGTGAAAGCTCAAAACTTATACTAAATGTATACAATTTTAATTGTGTATGTAAATAGTAACAAATAAGATGGGTTCTGAATGACTAGCATCAATTTGAAACAAAAGAAACAACTTAGTCAGACTGTTCTTGAGCCAACTTTCAAGAAGAGAGAGAAAAGGAGAGGAAGAAAGAGAGAGAAGGAGAAAAAGAGAGTGAAAGAGCACAAAAGAGAGAGGAAAAAAGAAAAGAAAAAAAAAAAGGTAAAAAAAAGCCCAAGGAAGTAAAACCCTAAAGCCTTAGATCAAACCAGCTAAGCACATGCGTGGTCTGTGCAGTTACTTTCAGAGCTTCTCTTCCAATCTATTATTTACACTGGCCACTTGTTTCAATTTACATTTAATTATACTATAAGCTTCTCCAATTTACTCAGTAACTATATAGTGGTAAGTAAAAGAGGAGTCCTTTGAACATTAGTAGAGCTACAGTTACTACAATAATAAAATGGTAATTTATTTGCAACTATTGCTTTCTAGAAAAAATACTTGTTCTCCATTTCTGTCTAGTAAATCTTTGTAGACTGTAGATCTTGAAAAGAGATGAGTGGGGAGACAAGGAATAGTCTTTCAGTTTCCAGTTCTCTACTTAACAAAAGTAATTCCCGTATACCTATAACCATCAGAGATTTAAATACTGTGTTATGCTTCAAAAGCGGACCAGACAACATTCTGTGATTCAACAGAAGACTTCACTATAACCAGCACAAACACACCATAGTTTTTATGCTGTAGTCACTCATAAAACAGCTTTGGAAAATGTGAAGTTGCATTTCTTCTTGCAGTAAGGGATCACCATTTACAGAAGCAACTAAGTTATGCCTCTAAAAGCCTCATGCTTGAAAGACACACCCTCCCTAAGTTTGTTTGTTCTTTTAGGAAAACCAGATTCTAAGTGAGCCGCAAACCTTTTCTTTAAGCAGAAACTTAAAATAGCCTGACTTCATAACGCATCCTAATTACTGAAATTAAGTCACCGTAGTCACAGCAAATGACAGCAAACAAGTAAATACGAGTGTGATATTAGAATACTGTTTTTCCATGCTTCAGGGAATGAGCTAAAACTGAACAGCTACCAGCAGTGTATCCCAAGCTAAGTTCTGTCATGCTGAATATCCCAAGTGCCACGTGCAAGAGGCTGCATGACCTCTCTCAAAAATGACGATTCACAGTATGCGATAGCATGCATTTGTGAAGAAAACACTACATCCTCATCAACCAAAGTGGAGCTATTCAACAGTCAAGAGCTGAACAACTACATTAAAAAAGTTTATTTCTGACACATAATATTTCTTCACTGTTGGAAACAAAACAAAGTAATTACTAAACTGTTATGATTTCCAGTAAGTAAACTTTAAATAAAGTATTTTATAAGTATCCCAGAAAATGATGACAACGAAGTCAAAGGTGTGAAGACTAATTTCTCAGTAGCAACTTGCAGCCAGGACAGAACATAAGAATTATATTAGAGAAACAAATGTATTTTCTAATTTTCTCTTGCATGAAGTTTTGGAAACCTCAAAGTTTCCAAAAGAGCTCAACCTCTGAGTGTTTTTCTGAGCTATCCACCACTCTCAGAGCATCTAGTAAGTCTGTCTTTATGAAATACAAATTAAAAATGTAATTATTTTTTATTAACAGCTTTTACGACAATAATATGAAAAGGCCCCAGTCAGAAGCAAGAATGTGCAGGGGTCAGGGAGTAGGTGGGTGTTGGATGGGGCTTTGAGCAACCTGGTCTAGTGGAAGGCGTCCTTGCCCATGGCAGGGGGGTTGGAACTAGATGATCTTTAAGGTACCTTCCAATCTAACCATTCTATGATTCTATTCTATGAGATATATATATATATATATTCATATATATGCATGCATCTATATAGACTCCAGGAGCCTCTATAGTTCAAAACATAGCAAAGAGCTTCAGACTGGCTCCAGAAGGATTAGGTTCTCCACATACCACGACGGTGCAGCAGCTAAAGCTACTGCCTCAGGGATCAAAACTGGTCCAGGCGTATCTGCATGGCACCTTGCCTGAACTGATAAACCTTACCTCCCTCCACACAACCTTGACACGGATCTCTCAATTCCAGTTACGGACCCAGCTCAGTTGCAACTACTTTAAATGCTGCTGCATCATGCTGCATTGTGCAATGCAGACATCCCTACAAAACACAGGAGTGTACAGTTCACAGCCTTGGGACTGCAGCTTTAAGCTTTCAGATACACACCCAGTATTCTCACCAAAACACTCATCTAGACTCTGGAGTGAGCTGCCACAGAAATACTGAGAGGAAGCCCTAAAAATGATCTTCAACAAAGCCTATTCCAGGTTGGTGACAGCACAGTCTCTAAAAAAGGAGAAGCAGCGGATCATTTGCTCCCTACAATTGTTAAAATAGAAAAAACTTACACTAATGATGCTGAGAATTTCAGCTAAGCTTGTTTGCATACCCAGGAAAGGGGCACTTTTCTAGTTTTACTGGCAATCAAAACATTGGTGACGTTCAGGGGAACATAACGATTCATGTCAGAAATGAGTTCTAAAACTGACGCTTACCCTCAACCCATAGCCTCCATCATAACATTCAAATAACCTCTGTGAAATACATACAAAGGACTTAGTGAAGTGATTTGGCTTGGACTAGAGTGCGCTGTTATTCAGTGCTGATACTTTTTGTACTATATTTTGTAGTCTTTCTTATGTACCACCCATAAATAAATAGATACTATAAAAAAAATCTATCAATTGTTTTAAAGAATTCAAAATGGACTTCAGTGTTTTATTTTGTTCCTTAGAGGATGAGATTATCTGTGCAACAAACACAAAAGGTTCCTTTGTGAAAGTACGTCAGAGCAAATAAAACTAACAATTCATAAAAGTTCCACAGACTGGATCCTTTTCATGGGACGTTGATAACATTCACTTATCCATTCTCAGGAGAACTTCAAGAATTTGTTTTACAAACTACCCCTAACACAGAAAAGACATGGTTTTAAAGGTCTTGGTCAAAAAACATGCTGTTGAAAGATATTATTACTAGTCCCAAGGTGCCAGAACGCTCGCTTACCAATGCCATGGACATAAAGAGGTTTTGCATCTGTACAGGCTGCAAACTGCAGGCAGAGGTTAGAGGTGTGAAGACTCTCCCGACTGACACGTTGTCAGTGCACCACACTAGACTGTTGGTATTTTTGCTCCACGGGTCTTACTGAAGATCCAGTATTGTTCAAGAAGCTGTTCATTTTTGGACACGTAGGCAGAGTTTTAAACACTAAGATGTATTTTCCACTTACATTAGCCCACTATAAATTAAGATTAATGTCATTATCTCAATGTTAATTAAATGTAAAAGCAAACATTTTTTTGCAGCTATCCGTACAAGTTCCACCACTGATTTGCTCAGCTACTACAGGTCATGCAGTAGATTAAGCTACTTAAGGATGGATCCCTCTGCCTCGACAATTCCTTCTCTGCTCTTTTTCAAATAAAACCAATCACTTTGGTCTGCATCGCCAGCTCAGGGAGACAGTAAGTTATGTTACACCACAACCACTCCTGTCAGTTGTGAAGTCTTCTTTACGTAAAAGGGGCCTGGTTCGGGCATTAACAAATTGCTATGGCTAGATGAGTTCTACAGGGGTATGAATCTTCATTTCCCCGCCTCGTAGATGCAAACATTCTAGGGAGACACCCTCTCCCTGCTCCCCTTTTGGGAATACCCTTCTTTGTCAGTGAATACGGGATGAGAAACACTCAATAAGGTCAATGGAAGCCAGTTCTCAATGAAGTAAAAGTAATCCTCTGCCTAAAAAAGACTTTGGACTCCTTATAAATAACCTGGGCCAGAGGTTCAAGGGATCAGAGTAACCCCTCCAAGCCCCATAACATTGGCTATGAAAGAACTGCCTAGCCTCTCATTACGTCATGGTCCCAGTCCAAAGTCCAATGGAGACAAAAGGAAAACACTGATTGCCTTCAGGGCTTTGTAAGAATCAAGAAAATTGTTGGGTTGATTTTTTTAAATATGAATGAAGGTGCTTTTACCACTGAAAGCACTTTCTCTCAGCCATTAATAATGTCTAGTATCTTTTCTAACTAGGGCATCTGTTTACATAAAAAATGCAGTCAAGCATATTCCACTTAAAAACCAAAGCAATTTTTTTTATGTTTACGTATACCGAGCACAGAAATAACTCTAAACTATCCCACACCTAAGATGTACAACTACCCTAATCACAGTGAAAATCATATATTCAAGCAAGGAAGTCACGCACTCCATCTACCAAGGTACCTTTACTGAAGACTGACAAAGTTAATCGAAAATGGTTGAAGAATCCTCTTCTAGAGTGCTATCTTGGCACAATGTTTGTCATTAAAATCAAGGTCGTAGTTATAAAAGGCAATAGGTCAAAGCAGATACATACATCTGGATTTTTATAACTTTACTCCCCTGATTTGAAAAATGAAGATGTGTGAAAGACTAAGTCATTCACTTACCATGGATTTGGTGAAAGGTCGAGCCAAGGTAAACAGCAGGGTATACACCCACCAGTTACGATGAATGGAGGAGTAAATCATATTTCCAGGATGGACTGAATTAGACGTCACCCCATGGGGAGAAAGGCGTCGGTTCAGCTCGTTGGAGAACAGTATATTGCAAAGCTTGGAACGATTGTAGGCCAACATAGCCCAATACTCCTTCTTAGATGGAGAAAGCAGGCTGAAATCGAGTTTTCCAGAGGAGTCTTTAATTTCTGTAAATCTAAAAAACAGTAAATATGCCTCAGATATCCCAGAGTTAATTTCGCTCACATTAAGAACAACATAAAATGTAGACAACAGAGTAGAACTTGGCCAGAACCAACATAAAACAACAGCTTATTTAGCAGTTGAAAGCATCTACTGGAAATTGCTCAAGATCCAAGGAACAGTCCCATATAATATGGCAGTAAAATTACTGAATAATTAGCAAAAGCAGATGATAAATAAAACCAAGTCCAAAAAAAGGCTTTAATGATTTAAAGGCATCGTATGTAACTTACTAATCACTTTATTTTAAATCCAAAAAAAAAGACTTTGCCATAGATTCATGAAAGCCCAATCAACTCGGAGAAAATAATGTAGGATAAAATAACTCTGCATTGGAAGCAGAGAAAACCAGCATCCTTTCATTTCCCTTCCTTCCCTTCCTCTGATTATTTCATCCACTGTTCACATACTGCACGCTTTCATTTAAGTGTTCAAGTAACTATGGATGAGTCTCACTGCCTCTTAGACTCTTTTTTAGATTAAAAATTGATGAATATAAAGGGGTTATAACCTTGGTAACTTGCCATCAATAGTCTTATATGTTTAAAAGATAAATGTAAACAAAGCCAAAATGAGTTCTGGCAGAGTATAATGTTTTTAAGTATACCCATGGCATGGCTGAACACAAATCAAAGTAACTAGTTGATGTTTTTTAATTGGGTCTGACAGAGTCATTAAACACCAGCTGTTTGTTTCTTTCCTTCTTTTTCTTAATAACAAAGTAGTGAATGTTCTAAAGACATTTAAATGAAGACAAGGAAGTTTCCATATAGCATTTTTCCCCCCAGTTCTTACAATTTGATTTATCAATTTACTGGTGTATCTTAATATTAGAAAATAATACTACATTTAGTTACAGATCTGTGTTTCATTCAGAAGAGCTACTAAAAATAAAAAGGATTTAGCAAGCTCTTTTGAATACTCAGAGTTTTCAGAATCAGCTGGGGAGAACAGGGATAAACATAATTATAGTACACACTAGAAAAATGTTTTAAAATATCTTTACTAATTTTGCATCTCATGCCCAGAAATGAAGAGATCAGCTGGAATTCCTACATTCATTCTGTGAGCAGAATTATAATACACTCACAGAAAAGCAACTACAGTATTTGAACTCAAGAGGAATCCAGGATGTTCTGTATCTTTCAGAATTAGCCCTTCAATTTCAACAACAAAATTCCTCTTTTCATAATTTTCAGTTAGATAAAATACATTTCTGAAATTAACAGGACTATTCTGGGAGGAATTTCCTATATTCATTACCCAAGTAATCATTTATGACACCAAAAATAATCTATAAATAACATATTTTGCGCATACTGTGTAACGGAAACACGGTGGCATATTTTGAGTCCAGTCCTGCAAGTGTGCTTATGTGAGTCAATCTTACTTATGTCGGCAATCTCATTGAATTCAGTAGGATAAGGGCTGTACAATCAAATTAACAACATAGACATAAAGACAGAAGGAAAGTCAACCTACTTATTATTCTGATTTTAATACGATGTGCTTAAAGTACCCAAAAGCTTAATTTAAGCAGAATTCATTTCTGCTGAATCCAGAGAAGTAACTAGAAACGAACAAAGACCCAGAGAGGCAAATAAATATTTTGCCTTGGAGCAGTCTAGTATAATATTTTCTGCAAACACGGGACTTTATTTTTCCCCTAACAGGGGGTCTTGACTCCAGCGAAAAGATCCAGCCAAGGTTTATGGAAGTAATTAGATACCAACACTTCTGTTTTACAACATGGTTTAAGGCTCAGAGTTCTCAAGTAGGTCAGAAAGTACTACTACCTAATAATACCTAATGCATAAACTAACTCCTTACATCAACTTCTTGCCATTAAACAGATTGGGGGCAAAAAGCACGGTTATTTACAATGATCAGTTTAAGTGTTAAGATTGCCATAATACATGAATTGGACCCCTTAGAAAAAGGGAAATTTACTAGTTGAGTTTATTATTTTATTCAAACATAGACTGTTGTTACTTATCTCTTGATGGGCTTCTATAAACCTTGGCTGATCTTACCGAGTTAGCAATGAGCACTTTAAAAAACGTTTTCGAAAACACAGATAAAGATGTCGAGAGATGTGAGCTCTGGTTACACATGGCACTTAATACAGTGAAAAACAAAGATGTCATTTGAAATACTATCACAGATACAAACTTACAAAGGGGAACAAGCAGCTGACAATTCAACATAATCTCCCATTAAATAACAGCTCATTTATACGTATCCCGTCGTGCCCTCCACATCTGGCAAGTGATTGGAGTTGGCAGATTTATTTCTAGAGCTATCTCGCCTGCCCCGCAGTAGCCTCCCTCACTCCTAACAGGACTCTGCTACTTGCTTTAACAAACCTGGTGTGATTTGCAAAGATAAGGATGTCCAGATTTTGTTACCACCTAATTACTAGACATTTCATGTCTTTTAGCACTGGGGAGGATTATTACTGGCATTTTCTATTGCTTCCTTTCATTTCAGCCATCATAAATTTAAAATGGTAAAAGTAAATCTATCTGCAGTGTGTCATTTATACCATAAGCCCCTGTGTTTGGAAGTGATAAAGGTTTCAGCCTGACCCTTGGCTGGTCTCTCTCTACCAGGTCCCTGGGGTTACATTTTATGGAAACATGATTAAAAAAATAAGCTTCATTCTGGGTCACTAAAACATTTCAGAAATATGAAGGCAGGGGAAAAAAAAAAAAAAGAAAAAAAAAAAAGCACTCACATTCTTCCTTTTGGTTTGCTAGAGCTGGTACACATGACCAAAAAATGAAATAGAAATCAACAGTAATGTTTAAAGCTGGACATTATAGGTCTAATCCTGCAGCCCCTGAACTAAATCAGAAGGCAGTAAGTGGTTTCAGAATTGGGGCATGCATTTTGCACAAGGAACTTTATTTAAATCAAATCCAACTTTTCAGTTATTAACACAAATACCACAAGCATGTCTGAAATAAGGCAAACCTCATCAACATCTTTTTTGCCAACTGTACTTCTCCTGGCAGTAGAAAAGACGAGCATCTAACATTTTAATTAAAAAATTCACCAAAAGAGGCATGGCCAGATTTCTAATATGTATTAACTACACTACTTCCCATTTTACAATTATACAGCTAATGTCTGCATTGAATTCCCTAATTTCTCATTATAAAACAATTGGATTTCATCTAGCAGTTTTTAATTGCATTGTTTCTCCTGCTAAAATAACTGCACATTCTTCTTGGTAAGATGTTGAAGTTGTTGAATGACAAATCAATATAGGTCATGCCATTCAGATTTAATCAATTATTATTCCATCTCCTTGCAAAATCAATGAGCGGTCTGAAATGCGGCAAAAATCTGCATTCATACAAAGAATGATCAAAAAATACCTACAGACGGTTATAAAATTAGAATACACTTTCTCCAACAACAGAGCCAAATCCAGTAACATCCACAGGCGTGAGTAATGCTTCTATTTTTAAAAAGATTATTCAAACGCAAACGCTTTAGAGCAAGGCCTTTCATTTTCAAAAACTTTTGCAGTTCTGCCGTCACTGCTTTATGCTCCAAGGATTAAAGGTTTCACCTGAACCAACCTGTGTGATTCGGAGGACACCATCACAACCCTAGCAGGAGACGACCGGCGTAAAACGTCTTCCAGGAGCTGGACGAGATAGAAATGTCCCAAGTGGTTCACCTGGAAGGTGGACTCCAGGCCATCCTCCGTCAAGCACCAGGGAGCACCAAACACGGCAGCGTTGCAGATCAGTACGTGAAGAGGCCTGAACGATCAGAAGGGTTGAACAAAACCGCATCAGGAGAAAGAAATCTCAGTGAAACGCACGGAATTACGCTCCCGCCTGAAGAGGGCCGAGGTGTGCCTTGGGTGTCGGTGCGAAGGCTTCGCCCGGGGGTGGCTGCATGGTGGGGTCTGTGAGAAGGAGCTGCCGGCTCCAGCCGGTTCCTCAGCGGCCCCACCACAGGGCACAGCCGAGCTCCTCAGCCGCGCTGGCGGCACCTCTGGGAAAGCGTATTTAAGGAAAAGCCACACAGCAGAGAGGAGTGAGGGGAAAAGGGTGAAAACAGCCAGGAGAGCAGCAGGGTGAGAGGATGAGGAGGGGGAGGAGGAGGCACTCTAGGCGCCGGGGCAGGGATTTCCCTGCCGCCCCATGCTGGGGCAGGTGTCTCCTGAAGGGGCTGTGGAGAGGATCCTCTGCTGGGGCAGGGGAAAAGCGTGAGGAGGACAGAGCAGCAGAGAGGAGCTGCTGTGTTCTGACCACAACTCCCCGTCCTCCTGCGCCGTGCGGGGCTGGGGAGGTAGAGGAGGTGGGATGAAGGAGTGGAAGCTGAGCCTGGGGAAAGGGGGCGAGCGGGGGAGGAGGGAGAAGAAGGTGTTGCTTTAATTTTTGATTTTGTTTCTCACCGTCCAAATTTACTTTAATAAATCAGCCCAGCACAACGTGTCATCTCAAGGTGCCTACCGCAGCAAGACCACGCAGCTTTCCCACTTTCTTCAAAAATACCAAGTAGAACGGTAACGCTTTGCATCTCGAGAACCAACAGGACCATAGCAAACTCCGTACATCCTGAAGGTTGACAACAATAGTGGGCAGCGGATGGATGGCTGACATGCATGGGCAGGTCACCAGAAATACCTCAACACTATCAATGTTCTCCCAGTTGCTAATCAGAAAACAGTCTCCTGGAGTATCTAGAAAAGAAACTTTTCCTAGGGGAGGAGCAACTCCTATCACTTTCTTATGGGGGATACACATCTATTCATGACATCTGCACAGCTGGTAGGGGAAAAGCGATTAAGAAATAAAGACACAATGCAACAAGGCATATGCCCACATGTTTTATACTTCTGCAGCTTGGGAAGTATACTGTTAAAAAAATACAAGTTGATAAAGACTGAGTTGGAAAATAAAAACATCCTCCAGAAGCTGCAATCTTTGGTGGAAAAACTGCACGCAATACATAGGAGATCCTTGAGACAGAATCCTTCCTCCCTGAACTCAGCTAACCCAGTTAAATAGAGATGACATTATGAAGGAACTTGAAATGAAGCATTCCTCATTTGCTTTGCAAAGGGTAAGATCCTACCAAACTAAGCTAGAAAAGAACCTAGACTGTCACCTACCTCTCTCATCCAAAAACCAGGTCCAGAAAACTTCAAATTCCTTGACATCTCCACTGTAATCTCAGGATGCTACACACCTTGCAGCCTTCCTAACCTCCACAGCAAGATCAAGGACAAACACCCTTTCTGTTATTTCTTGTCTTTTTTCAAATCCTTATGAAACACACAGCAAAGACTCTGGTTCTCGGACCTCAAATGGATCTACATTTGCTAGATTGTTTCACCTCTAAGGAAACCATGGCACCAAGAGTGTATTCTTGCCCTTGAAGCAGAGTCTGATGCAGCAGACCTCAGCAAGCGTACCTGAGCTGAAAACCTCACACTTCAGACTCTGCATCTGGCATCCCCAGCCCTGATATAATTAAATAGGAAAGGTCACACAAAATAATGATGGCCAAATACCTTTCATTCCTGCACTACCCGTGCACCCGTTCAGACCTGCAATGTCCGAACACCACAATATTAAGATCTGTCACATCTGTTTGTTTAGCCTGTTCCAGCCTATTACGTCTATACTGTGATCAGCCAAATCCCATGACACGAAACCAGCCACCCAACATAAACTCTAATTCTGAAGATACTAAATGAAGCACAACTAGGAAAACTAGCTGCTTGCCCTCTGTTCTTTTCAAATACTTCCTCACAGCCCTACAGGCAAAAGATGACAGGAGACCCAGAGACAGATCATTTTCCCGTGTGGTTGAAGGACACATAGACTACAACTCTGAGCATCTGCAAAAGGAATTCTGGAAAAGAATGTGAAACATGAAGCCCCAGGTCGTCAAACAAACCTAAGTAATTAGAGTCCTTCAGGCATGTTTGAAAACCCCGGATTTTGATAGCCCAGTTTTCAAAAAATCATTTCTGGGGGAATCAGATGCACCTTAGCTGAATACTGAAGGAGCTACATAAGCATCGACATAAACAGTAGGCTGTATTTCCTTATTAAAATAAATTTCAACTTCAAGCCCGCTGGGAAGTTACCAATGCAGTCTGCTTTAATAAGAAGTTAACAATCTAATCTCTGTACCTGTGCCAACTTGGAAAATTTTAACAAAAAGCTTCAGACGCAGCATGAAACATCTGTGTACTTTGGGAAGCTCATTTTCTGAAGGACTGAATTTCTGATTTGCCTTTTGGTCAGTGACACTTAGATGCATAACATCCTCACATACATACTACACCCACAAAAGAAACTGAAGATAAAGAGGGATTGTCCTTTTAAAGGCAAGGTTCTCTCTTTCTGTTCAACCCAACTTGCAAAAAAAGGCAGTTCTTTTTTTCATCTTTGCAGCCTCACTCAAGCACAAGCAGGCTATTTACTAAGATATGCAGGATCATATTTTTTAAAATGTACTCGACCTTTTGAGGCATATTTTATGAAAATGTTTTAAACCCGAGTTCATTTTGCCTCTTCGAGATGCATCTGCCAAAAGGAAAACAAAGCCTCATGAAGGTTGAGAGTGCATGTGTGGAAACTTTGGATGATTCATCATCTCTCCTGAAAGTTTATGAAAAGCTCTAGCAAGAATTAATTTACAGATTTGTAAATCTGCTGGGAAAAAGGAACAAGTTTCTTCAAGATAGATGCAATTTTTGGTATGAGAGCCTCCTGTATGAGAACTGAAGCACACGAGTACAGCAGTAATACAGAAAACACCATTGCCATTCCCTGCAAAAGCAAACATGGCACTTTTTAAAAGATCATAATTCCATTTGATAATTGTCATATGTACTGTGAAGTAACAGACCACAGTAAGACACAAAGTACTCATATATGAATCAAAACTAGATTTCACCTATCCAAATTGTAGTATCCTTCATTAATACTAATTGCACAATAACTACCAGAGGCAAAATATGCACTCTATACCTAAATCTGCCAGCTCAATTAATTAAAAAGATGATTCTAGAATTATAAAACTGTAAAATGTAGTCACTTTTAAACTGTCAGGGAATTTAGTTGGGTTTTATTAAAGAAATAAAATTATGCTTCAGTCTTTTTCATGAGATTTGTATTTTTCAAACAACATTTGGTTCTAATTTTTTAAAGTAAAAGTAATTAAAATTAGAGACCATAAAGTTAAAAGTATTTACAATATTCTATTAGAAAAATCTGTGATGAAATATAAAAATAAATACAGAGACATTTTAAATTAATATCATACTGAAAAGGTAATATCAGAGTCCCTTTTAGAATTCCTTTTTTTTTAATTAGCATTAGTGGTTTTAAATGGTTTAAAACTGATTTCTTTAGAAAAAGAAACCTAAAGGGTTTTAGCAATAGATAGTGCTGTTGTGCTTCATTTCAGCTCAGAAAGAACCACCTCTTGGGTTTGGCTCCGTGTCCATTAAGCTACCAGTGTCTCCCGTCAGACTGCGAACAGAGGTCCAATTACTGAAAATCGTCATCTAAGTTTTTGTGACCCGGACATTTACACACCAGGAAATGAATGAGATTACCTATGTAACAGCCACCATATAGTTATGAATTTCAGCCACAGAAGACAGATTCTAATCTCAATGGTGCAGAGCTCTGTATCACTGAACGTATCATTATGCAGGAACAAAATTTTTAAGATACATGACAATTCACACCACACATCTGGCGCTACAGCTTTGCTTTATGACAGGAGTATTTTTAAGTGATAGCAGAACTATGACCTTGATTTCACAAGTTCATTAAAAACATTGCTGCGATCTACATTAGGCTTCCTCCTGAGCCCAAGGGAAAAAAAAAAAAAAAAAAAAAACAGCTCAGTTTAAAATAGTTTGTAATTCTACATCAAAGGCACAGCTAAGGCCAACAAAAAAATGTCAGCAGCAAAGGAAAATTTTCTTTAGTGTTTACTCCTGGTATTGACATTACCAAGCTGCTCCCTCTAACCGTGATGCCTATTGGATATTTCTGGAAACACTGTATAGTTAAAACCTTGCACAGTGTTCTGAAAATTTACCCCTATGTCTCCTTAAAATGACTTCAGCCAGTGACTTACATCACACCAAGTGAGCTAACGTGGTCTGCCATTACAATTTAGGTAGGCACTGGGACTTGAACATGAGCTGCTCCGTCAGAGCAGGTAGTCACTGTTTCTTATCCTTCACAGCGCGACTGAGACTCAAAAATACACTGCTGTAACTGCAAGCTATACAGCAACTCTAGAAGGCTCTCACCGTGCTGGTGAGCGTAGCTACAATTTAGTGAAAGTTTAAAAGCATGTAGAATTAACAAGGGTGTTCTTAATTGTGAATATCTTGGCTGAAAACCATCTGTTATCTCGTGCGCTTCACAAGTCTGTGATGACTAACCCTTGCACTGGGCAAGTCATTCAGGTCTTATCTGCTGTGCTCAGTTCACCATTAGAAGCTACACAGCAATCCAACTGCTCTGCACTATTTGAATATACAGTAAGTGAACACATGAGAGAGATACAGAAAGTAAGTTGTTGCTATAAATCAGTTAGTTTTGAAATGTAATAATCAATTTGTTAGCACCTGATGTAAAACTAGGATCTGTCAGCAGCCTCCCAAGCTGGCTGTGTGCAGCGGTAGATATTTCCAAGGGAATTAATTACTGATGATTTGTAAAGGTAAGAATAATATTTTTCAACAAATGTAGCCTGTGCACTAGGAGGTTAAACAAACACCACCAAAATGTCAACAGAGTTCTTGGCTTTGGTGTTCTCCCATTTCAAACGCAATGAAATAGTTAACCAGAAATTATGCAAAGGGAGTACTTTCAAATCTTCCCATGAAGCAGAATGTCACACCATCTGGGGCACTTCTCAAGCGATTTGAAAAGTTCACACTGTTTGGAATTACACAGAAATTCAACAGAAAAGGCCTCGCCGTATCCCCAAAGTCCCATAAGCAACTGTAGACCTATGTCACGGCCAGTAAAGAAGGCAGAGAGTTGTGACTTCTCTTCCATAAAGAAGCAAAGTCATAGCCCACCCAACTTTTCCATCCCGTAACTCTGAACGCCCCTGTTGCTTTCTCTCAAAGTTGGAAGATTGTACTTCCTTCTGTGAGGGAATGCCTATATTCACAAAGGAAATAACCAACACGCAGGCTAGGCTTACGGCTTTCCAGAAAAGGCGTGAGTTAACCAACCATCTCCAGAAATCCCTCTCGGGTTTACAAGCACCACTGACGGGAAACTGAGCAACGAGAAAATCACTAAGAGTCAGGCGGCAGCAGGAAATCTCAGAACCATGTATAGACTAACATCCACCCAAAAATACTTACTTCTTTGATGAAAACAAACAAACAAACAAAACCACTGTTTAACTCAATGAATTTTGGCAACAACGCTTAACGTCTAACTTCCCCTTTTTGAAAAATATTGGCTGAAAAGTCAGCAAAAATACCCTCTATTGCCACCTGCCAGCTGACAGAATTGTGGATCCTTGTCAGACAGGCTTCATTTTATGGCAAGCCACTAACACGGGACTTAGAGCCCTGATGGATGACCTCCTGCTAGAAGCAAGGAAAATTCTCTCAAATTCATCCTACTGGATTTCTTTGCAGGATTTGACACTGTTGATCAGCAAATACTTCTGCCCCACTTCCAAGAGATTAATGGGAGTGGACTGAAACTGTTCTGCTTCTTTCTTCGTACCAAATACATGGGAATTATAATGAGCAGCTGCCCTTATGTCTTCATAATATATCATCTGCATACTGCCATATAGGTCAACCATCTCTCAATCATTATTCATTACCTCTATAAAAGCTCGAGTATACAATTTCATAAAAGTTTGGAGAAGGAACAGAGGTCTCAAGAGCTTTAGAACTAAACAGAAAACATCCATTAGTCCTGGTTTTCCCTTTATTAGCTTTTCTTGCACACACAGGGGGAAAAAAACCCAACCAAAAAACCCCACATCATCTTACACCTCTAGAAATTAATGTTATCTTCCTTTGAAGAAGAATTCTGTCATTTTAACTCTAGGGGGACAGAAGAGTTTGAGAGGCCTACTTTTCCTCTTAATAGGGTGCAGAAGCAATTTCAACTATTGTGAAAATTTCCAAGTTGAACTTCGGGAGAGAAAGTCAGACCCAGTATTAAATAAAGAAACATTTAAACATTTAATGTTTTTGAACATTTAACATTAACACTTTAAACATTTGTAATTTTGCCCTCAAACTGACCTCAGTAAAACCTGCACTGCCCAAAGCACCTTCCCTCAAAAATCATAGAGTAGAATCATAGAATCGTTTAGGTTGGAAAAGACCTTTAAGATCATCTAGTCCAACCATAATGATCCAAGCTGGGATTTCTCCTTCCACTCTTGTATGAGTTTCCCAAAGACTGCACACAAAATAAGAAAAGCAAGGATGAGGTTTAAATTGTTGACATGATCTGTCTCCCACGCTTGGCTAATTTATACACTGCAAGCATATAAATCTGAGAAATCAGGAACTTCTTAATCTACACTTTCTTATTTGGTATCATTAAATCAATAAATCAGTTTCTTTTGATAACAAATTATTGCTTAAAAATGAAGGTCAAGATTAGTACTTGTACTTGCTTTTTAACTTATAACTACAAGGCAAAAGGGAAAAGGAGGAAGAATTATTTTACAAGTGTGTGGTGTGTTTCTTCCTTCCATTAGGTTCATACCAGGGACTCTCTCACCTTTTGGGGGCCCGTTATCCACAGCTCTGAATTCCCTTTTGCATAGCTACAATCCAACCCTAAATCCCCCTCGACTGAGAGCGCACAGCATACTCGGGGTAGTGACGGGAACAACAGGTCTCAGTGCTGCTCTGCCCTCACCTCAGTGCCTCCTCAGGACCACATTTCAAACCAAAATCCTTCCAAGAAACCACGTTGTCCTTTGCCAAAGTGTTGCATCTTTGCTAGTTCTGTATCCCTGAGGACTCAAAATACCTCCATACATAGGGATTTTGGAAGTCCTGGGGCCAGGTTGGGGTAGAAGAGGGATAGGATAGGGCTCTGCAACTTAACTTCTCTGTCCATTCAACCTTTCAGCATTTCCATTCTGCATCCTCATCCTTTTCTCAAGCCCCGGCACAGTAAGAGGAGCACATTGTTCCACTCCTTGCCATGTCTTGCAAAGATATTTTGGTTTGGTTTAAATCTCCCTGATGGTTAGGAGACAGCAGCAATGAAAATATCTAGAATCTGGTAACTTTCATTCAGCAGCTCACCTAAGGACATTTGCTACCTCAAAGTGGACACATACATCTTTTTTTCAAAATCCCAACAGCAAATCATTATTTACACAAACACACAAGCAGTTGCAAACAAGCATAAGCCAGCTGTAAAGGAACATTCATTCTTGCAATAACCATGGAATGATTTGTTGTTTCTGCACGTACTTCTAAATACACAAATTTCATTTGTACACAGTAAGTACTTGTTAGAAAAAAGAAAGCTACAACTCACAAGGAAGGTCAATTCCTACTTTTTATTACATATTCGTGATATTTCCCATTGAAAACAGCTAACTCCATGGAAAATGTTTTCGGGACCACGGCTGATCATTCAAACAATAAAACACTTCATGCATTTTGAACATTTCACTTGCCAATGACAACTCCTTCCTCTGTTTTGCCTAGAGATATATAGAGCTGTAATAGAGTTCAGAAAGCCCCTAGCAGCTGTGTGCTGCCATTCAGACCTGAAAGATTCCATGTTGTGATAAAAATTAATGTACTTTGACATCCTCTGGGATTTTCGGTGCCTTGGGAACAGCTAATGAAGAATTACAACCTTTTCAGACTACAACGCCAAATTTTTGGATTCGAAGATTAAGACGCATGTGGTATACGCATGGCCTGTCTAATGTCAGCAGTGAGGCTTCCCCACCCAAGTGCCAGAAGACTCTGCCTTCACGTGTTTTAATTATCTCCCATAGAAAGCCTTTAACTAAATAGGGTAAGTACATTTTAATGTATATGTAATTAAATAGCTACTCTTGCCTTGTATTTCAGAATATTTAGCAGACAACATCAATTAACACACATTCTTAAAATCCATAAAGCTATAATGCTGCAAAATCCTTGTTTCATTTGCAACAGAATACATTTTAATCAGGCATATTAAGTCATACATATTTTACTTCCTTAGGTACTCAAAACAGCCTTCACAGCTGGTGCATCTTGTAGAACCTTTTTAGGAAGACAGGGTTCCAAGACTTTATGAGCCATCTTAGACTCAGCTTAGACCTAGGCATAGACACGTGGCTCAAAATGGGAACAGAACAACCAGTGTGCTGAGCAGAAAGCCACTGGAGGGTTATCAAGGTTTCTTCGTTAGGTTAAAGCGGAAAGAGTGTGAAGTGTCCAAAGACAAGTGGCAAGTTTGCAAATTTTAGACATCACAGAGTCATAAAACTATGTAACAAACACCTAACAACATCCTTCTGCTAGTAATATGTAAAAACATTCAATATTTTTGCAGATGCAACTATACATAAAGTTATAGTGAAAGGTCAATCCTATCTTTATTTTAACATGGACTTTTACTTTAAAAAAAAATAATATTCTGAGGCAGGAGATATTTCCACGATACATTCGAAGAAATGAAAGGTGATCTGGTGAAAACGTCATGATCTCTGCCTCCAGTAAAAGGGGGCAGGGGTTAAGCTTGAGAGAGTTTTAATTTAAAAAATACTGGAAACAGTTTTTGGATCCACGCAACTTGACACATGCTACCACAATGGGGTAATTGTGTATGAGAGCTTAAAAACAGAAGAGAGAAGAAAAGAAAAAAAGAAAAAAAGAAAAAAGAAAAAAATATTTATGCAGAAAGCCAATCCCTAGGCTTTAATAAGGCACAGTACCACCACAAAGAGAAAAAAAAGAGTTTCACCCTAATATTATTATGTATGTTTCAAACGCAGACAGCCTTTGATCTTATTTAAATTTAAGATACGTGCTGTCTGCAACAGTAACTTCTGAACTATGCATGTTTCAATACTTAATTCAATGTGGGTATTTTTTGATATCTCAAAATGTACAATGTTGTCCACAAGTCTGTGCCTCTGTGGCACTGTCAGAACTGTATTCTAAGTTGAGAAGACAAATATAATAGCTCAACTGTTACTAGTTTCAATTCACAAAAAGTATTTCTATAAATGGCAAAGAGTTAACAGCTTTGTACAGTGTTAGAAAACACGTTCAAATTTTGAAAGACCATACGCAGCGGCAATGATCACCTCTCACAGAGATACATCTACTACAGAACCATTAAGCATATTGGCATAATGGCATCACTAATAATTCATTTAAATAATATATTCATTTTTTCTAGATCTTTCAAGTTATTCATGCAACAACCTGCTAAACAGATCCCATTTTTACATATGTATTTATATGTATGAATAGAATTTATCAAACAATGTCTATGATTTAATTGTGGTTAAATTGGAATTAAAAAAACAACACACCTGCAACATGTCAGTTATAATACATGAAAATGCAGAAAAACTGTATTCTGGAGTGAATTTTCAGCAGGCTCTGAAATCTTAATTGCACCCACAAGGTTTCAGAGCGCTTCTGCTTGCAGCATGAAAAATTAATGTACTCATGGAGTTTGAGGCCTCAGTTAAGGAGGCCAGCTGAAAATCTGGCCCTCTCCATTTTGAGTCTGGTTAGGGAAATAAGAAGAGACTAAAGTTCCAAATGGAGAATCATAATTCATAACCATTGTCTTTTCCATACATCTATACACAGCATAAATGAATAAACTGTTAGCATATGCCAATTCCAACCACAAAAAAAATCCTATTTTAAAGTACAGGAAAGTCACTGCAGTGAAAGTCTACATGTGGAAGTCCTGCATAATTGTGAATCGCTGCTACCAATTCAGAAAATTCTAAGTAGTAGCTGTTGGCAAACAGTATTTTACATCTTTGAAGTAATTCAAGATTTTTCAGGATTTTTTTTTTTTCCCCCCTCGAACATTGAGAACATTAAATTGCTGTCTTACTGTTTGGCTGAAGAGAACTTTAATTCAAACCACGTGCCACTATGCAACACTCGAAACTGAAGACGCACATAAAATTTCATCTGTAACTTTACTGCTCACTTCTGTCCGCTAACTGTTTTGATCATGGAAGTGTTCTTATGCTGAGGACCAGGCAAACGCCATGATACCATGATTGTAAATAATCACAACAGGTAGCTATTTGGAAATTTTAACAATGAAATATTAGGGCTGTCCCCCAATTAAAGTCTGCAGGTCTTAGTCAAATACATGATGATTAAACTGGGAAACAGCTACCAAAGTATCACATCCACAAACCGACACTCCTACACAAATACCAAATCCTGCACACCCTGAACTATCGAACACTGACGCTGACTAAATTTAAATGCTATGTTGCGTACAGTCACAGGAGGGCAGTCATTTTGTCTATAAAGTGGATTAATACCAACCATAATTCTTCACATTGTGCCCACGCAATGAAGAGGAGATTCAATTCAGTGTTCTTTAGTTCCAAAAGCCTAACACGAAAGATTGGTTGGTCTGCCTCTTCCAACTGCACAAAAATCAGCTAATACCAAATCCATCTTAGCCCAGAACACTATTATAAACAGATCATTTATTTGATTTTCTGTAACAGAGACATTCAATCAACTGCCCAAGCTGGAAACTAGCAGAGGGGAAAGACTAGATACAGATAAAAGAAGCAAATTGAACAAATCTAGCCATTTAGGTGCACTGAGACCTCTTTTCCTACTCTCATCCTAACCCTAGCACTGTCTTCACGTGGAAGGAAGGCGGAGGTCATTCACTCCTGGTGGAAATATCCAGTGGGGAATGTTTCTCCCAACAACAAGCCAGAAATGCTAAAAGATAGCCAAAAATCACAGTGAAAAAGAATAAAATCACAGAAATAACAGCATTGCATTTCAAACTACAAGAGAGCCTAAAATTAGTCGCCATTACTGTAACGATGAACTGGCTTTCTCCAAAGAATTAGCTCTGTAAATCCTTCCGCCCTATCTTTTACCAAGTTAGACTTCCATTTACTGTGTTGCTCACAGTGATGTTCAGCTTGTGCCACAATGAAGTTAGAGGTAGATCAAACATTAAACAGCAATATTGTTTTATTCTGTCTTCTCTCAAAGACGACTTTGGGAGATCCATCTAAGTTATCGCACTCAGCTTATTCTGCCCACAGAATCTTTGTAACTGTGAGAGCAAGAAAAATTGGAGAGCATTGTTCTGCTCGTAAGGGA
The DNA here is from genome assembly GCA_008921705.1 of Burhinus oedicnemus. Taxonomy (NCBI): domain Eukaryota; kingdom Metazoa; phylum Chordata; class Aves; order Charadriiformes; family Burhinidae; genus Burhinus; species Burhinus oedicnemus. The sequence continues at coordinate 1,875,629 of VFFE01007257.1, forward strand.
AGTTTATATTCTGCTGCAATCACAGAAGTGCAGGATCTAAAATAATCTGCAAAACCCTTCTCCCCCAAAGCTTTATTTGAAACTACATGGTAAAAAAAAAAATCTCAGGAAGAGGAACAGCTGTGTCAACTCAAGAATATAGATAATACAAACAAAAAAATTAATTTTTTTTCTGTGAGGATGAAGGATTTTCTAGAATATATTTATAGGAATACAGCATAATTTACCAGTGTTTATATACTCTGAGCCCAAATTTTATCTGTGGACAAGGCTGCAACACCCAACAAATCCAAACAGGAATAAAAAATTCCTATCAAATCTCAGAAGCATGATAACTTGAAGATGAATCATCTGATTTTTACTTTCAAACAAGGAAGCCTTCTTAGCTCTTAAGTACTACTCCAATTTATATTAAAGGTTTCTTTCCAGAGTACCTCTTTCCTCCCGTTTATTATTTATGTTTTTCTCAATGCTCCCTCTGTTGCATCATTTTTTTCTGTATGCAACCAGCCCCTGTTAAATTCCTGCTGAGCAGAGGATGATATTTCTTTATTCTTCACGGAGTTTCCACAATCTCTCAGATTCTCAAGTACATTCTAGAAGGCTGGTTTTTTCTCCCTCTACAAGTTATTTGGTTAAGGCAGGAGATTTACAATCTCGGTAATTTTCCCTGCAATCCCACCACCACCACCTTCCCCAGCTGCAATAGGTTTTGCTGGTTTAACTCAATGAAATTTAGGGATCCTTTTTCCAGAGCAGTTCCATTTTAGTTTTCTCATCCAGGAAGACAGCTGTGAAACACAGGCCTTGAAGACTCTTTTCCAATAGCTATCAACCAGGGACAAACAGGGTCCCAGGTTGCCATGTGACACTGAGTACATCCTTATACCTGCTGACAAAAAATAGTACCTAGAGCCACGAAGTGTCCCAGAAAAGCAGAATTTCAAAAGACAAGCAAATCTATTCTCTATTTTATAAATTTTCAGATATTAGGCTCAGGTGTCACCAAGACCAACAGATTCTGCAGAATACCAAAGCGTACCAGAAAGCAAGAGTGGACTGGAGAAATGAAACAGACAATAAAACTACCTGCACCCAGAAGTTTAAGATTTTCACCACTGAATACTCAAGGCCTCTTCACATAACATGTTGTGAGAAACAAAAATACAGCTCTTCATTAAAATGTGTGTCTTCATACAAAATTTCTCCTTCACACTTTAAAATTATTGTAGTTTTCTCCCAGAAACCAAGATCTATACAACTTAGAAGTCGAATGATAGTCTTGCTTAGAAAAAAAAAACCACTTTATTTGCTTTTCCTACTACTTTATTGTGAAGGAATTTTTAAGAGATTTCATAAGAAAGAAAACTCTATACTCATAACGTATTTCCTATGCTCATTAATAGGACTTACAGCTAGCTCATGGGAACTGGGGAGTGTATCACAGTACGCCTTCTCCTACAGGTGCATGCAATCAGAGATATCAAAGCCTTTTAAGAAAGTTAGGCTACCAGCTGACAGACGTGCCAAAAGCATAAAGAACAAGACTCGGTCTGTCCCTGCAGCCTGTAAGATTTCTTTCAATTGCTCATAAAGCTACTAATGCAAAGGAATCACTGATCTGACAAAAGCCTCTGGACGCTACAGCAAAACAAATAAACAAAGAGACAAAAGTAGTTAGTGTTACATTAGGGCTGGAAAACACAGAGGGCTAGCATTGCAGTAATAAGGTGCTACTGCCATGTAATTGCTTTTCTGACCATATCCAGACATAGTTAAATCACAAAAAATCAGAGCCAGAAAGACCTAGTCGGTCTTCCAGTCCATTCTCCTGCCAGTGCAGATGATTATAAGGTAACTCTTCTGTATCTGTATCAGATAAAAGATCTACTGCTACAGGCAGCGTGTGGGGTCTGGTTTCCATCCAGCCTCAGACTTTAAACAAAATATAACTGGAAATTCATTTTGGTCAAAACCCTGCAAGTCTCACAACAGACGCAAACCTTAGACTTTCCTATAATGCTTGGAGTAGTCCTGCCAGACACACATATCTGAGCACAGATTTGAGACAGAAATATCTGAAGGCAAGGCAGAGGCTATAAATGCTGTCTATTACTAACATTTTTCCAAATAAAATGAGTGAAGCATTAGTAAAACCTGTCCATCACTGACAATGTAGCTTAACAGACCTACACTGGTAAAACAACGTATGCCAACAAAAGTAAAACACGTCTTACTGATTCTATATCTTTACTGATTCTGTATCTTCTCATTTTCTAAGTTCTCTGGCAAAAGTTGATTTAAGCGTGTTCCATTCTAATGATTTATAAGTATGCATACCAAATGGACTAGCGAGGATGACCATGATATGATCTGCAACACACAAATCAAGTTAAGAGCTGCATTTGGAAGAAGGGTGGGTTTAACTTTTCACTGTACCATATAGTTTTTAAAGAAATGTAGCACATTAAAAGCATGAAGAAGCTAAATTAAAACAACTACTGTTCTTATATTATGGAACCCAGTTAGTATTAAAGCAGCAATACTGCAAGGATTTGCCTTTCTATTTCAAGAAAGTTTTAATATATGAAGATGATGTATGAGAAGAAAATACAGTTACCAAGGATTTTGGCAGTAAAGGAACTTGAGTTAGAAGTCAGTTTTGACAATTCTTTGAATCTCAAAGACCTATAAGTACTAAAATGTCATCTGTCTATCCATGTGAGGTTTAGCTTTGGCAGTATTTCAAAAGTGAAAAAACATTCTTTGTTAGGTATTTTCCCTATGACAATGTATTTTCAAAGCTGTCTAAGAGGCCCTATTCTCTCGAGAAGTACAGTAAGATGTATATGCATTACAGAAATATTTGCAGAAAAAAGCTAAGTTTGAATAGTCACAACAACCAGTAGGTCCAACTGTGGCTAAAAGCACAAAGTGTGGAATTTATTGTCAAGTGTTGGCACTTAAAGATTTCAAATAATTTCTTTAATTTAGAGATTCATTGTTCTGTCCAAGCTAAATTAAACAAACCATTTGGAAGCTAATCTGCTTATCTCCATATAAATTTGTCTATTGTTAAATGATATTGTTATCACCCCCTCTCCCCCTTTTCCTTTTTTTTTTTTTAATTATGGACTATTCCAGATACAGGTCTGGAAAACGGAGCTGTCTGGCTCATAGGAGTATTTTTTTAATGCTTTAAAAATAAAAAGAGAGAAAGAGAAGGTTAGAAAAGAAAGTAAGACAAGGAGTGCACTAATTGCTCATCCCTGACCTCTTTCAAACCACTGCAAAACTGATAAAAGTAGCCTGAGCTGGTTTTTATGCAGTTCAGCTTTGGCCTTTTTCAATAGCCACAGGGGTATCAATGCTCCATTTAGAGCTGGGGCTACACATGGAATAATAAGAGATCTGTAATTATTTTTTTAAGATGAAAACAAATGATCTTTAATTTGCGTTAAAAAAAATTTCTTTGAAAAGATTATTCACTAACTGTAGTTGCTGATCAGTCCAACTATGGTGAATTCTGCCAACTGTGCTGAGCTGATAAAGACATTAAAATAACAAGAAGTTATTACATGTAATTTTCTGAGTACTTACACATTCTTGGATTTGAATGCTTCAGCAAAGTGCTGCACACTCTGAAGAGAAGCAAGGTCTAAGGTCATTGCTTCTACCTTGGCTTTATGCTGGAACAAGAGAAAATATAAAAAAAGATAAACAACAGCAAGTTTAGTTCACAATATCATGTTACAGTAAATGTGTTATGAAACTTGTCTGATTCCCTTGTTTAACATTATAACCCCAAAGTGAATACAAATCATCAAAAAGAATGGACGAGCACAACATTTAGTGCCAAAAGGAGCATTGCAATTTTGTGGTTCTGCTAAAAACATACACCATGTAACACACAGCTTTATAGAATACAATGAATCGACACAAGGTAGTAGTAAGGTTAATATAGTATCTTTTTTTTTCTTCCATTTAGCTGGTGAAACTTATGTAACTCATGAAATAAAAAGTAGAGTCTGCGTTATTCTTAACGCATGGTATTTTTTACATACCATGCCAATAGAAAAATACTCAGTAAATACTCTATAAAAAACAGCTAAATTCAAAATTGCACATATTAATCCAAAACAATCTATTGTTCGTAGCAGGTGATATAAAAGACAGTATAAAATGAGTATAGAAAACAACTGATCAGCCTGCACGGTTTTTCATACAATAAGAGTTTACCAGCACATAATACCTTCTGAAGAAAGTGCATATATCCTTAAAACCAACTTTTCACCTAGAAGAGGACATGCAATCCCACAAAACGAGTTAACCTGAAAGTGCTAACTTTAGGCACCACCAAAACAACTCTTTAAACAGTTTCAGCTTTAAGATCCCTGTTCTCACATCTTATGAAACACTTACTCTCCAAATCTCAGAACACAATGAACCGAAAGTCTACTTTCATTGCAACCACTATGGTGAAAGCCATCACAGAACCAAGCGGAGTGTGGCTCCTTCAGGCCACGGTTCTGAGAACTAGCTTTCGCTGGGCTGCAGCTCCGTGTCCGCGCCGCAATGCCCAACAGTTGTCTTCAGTTCTTCCACAAACAGTACACTTTCAGACACCTATGATCCTCTGCCACATATAAAGCGTCATGACACATGAGTCACATAGATCCCCTAAGGAATTATGAACTGACCCTCGCTTTTAGACCGACTGCTGCCCAACACCACATAAACTCTCTGGTACATAAAAGAAAGCTGGCAAAAGCCCTGTACTCTCCCCAAACCTAAACATCTCAACTTTCAGTCCACTCTGCTTAGCTTATTCAGGAAAAAAGAAATTAGAGGGACACCTCATCTAAGTCCAATGTGCTGCCTACACCTGCGTGTGTCTAATGGTCGTGGTTCAGCCTGGACATTAGCACTGCTAAAAGAATAAGTAAGAAAAAGACGGAGCAGATACTGTGGTACTGTGCGATCAAAGGCAGCACTTGAGTGGAGAGGTGACAAGGAGTTTTGTTAGCACCACGGTGCAACGGGAGATCTACGGCGATTACAAGGGTGTACAGTGAGCCTTTCCGGAGGAACAAAAAGGAAGCAGCACGCATGTCAGGACAGTAGGAAGCCAAGAAGAGTGCTCCCTTTGTCTCTCAAGTTCAAGCAATTCATCTGATCTCTGTGTTTCATTACATCTGGTACTTTTCTCCCTACATCTGTTTTCTGTTTTGCTAGCACCCATTCGGCCTGCTACAATTACCTTACAGGTTGGGTTTAAACAGAATGTCACTCAAATTCCTTTTGTCCCACTCCAGCCAGACTTATCAGGACAGCAAAACAAACACAACTAAAATTCCAACAGGTCCAGTTCCCATCAGGAAGTATCAACTGATGGAGCCTGAAAATGCTACACCCAAATTTGTTACAAAGAGGTTTTTTACCCTCAGAAGATGCACATCATTCTGGGATTCATTTTGCCCCACTGGGTAAATATTTCCTTCTGTTTGATGGTCAGAGACTTGAGAAAGACGATGGTGCCTTGCGTTGCGCAATAGAGCTCCATAACAACTCCTCTTCAACTTTGCAGTTCAAAGCTGTTTACTTAATAGAGAAGTGGTGTGCACAGTTGGGCTTGTTTTCTTCTGCTTTCCTTGGCTGAAACATTCTCTCATCTCTCCCAAGGGTAAAAGGACAAGAATGCTACAAATACAGGGGCGTAAGGGTGGTCAAAAAAAAATAATCATCGAGCAGTTCACCAGACTATACCGCAAGCTGTTAGCCACTGTTCTCTTGGGGACACAGATTCAAGTCCACACAATATTACTCAGGTAATGCTTTTCCTCTCAGTGGCACATGTTCGGCTTCTGCTACTGATCCCAAGAAGAGAAGAGAGGTGTCTGTGTATTTCAAGTCCAAAAGGAAAAAAAAAAAAAAGTACGATGCCTCCAAAATACTTTCAGAAATAGAAATTAGACGGACTAAGATTCGCCTGGATTCGTGGATGAATATATTGAAAATGTAAAAATCATACATAAATTACTGAAAGTGATAAATGGTTGACTGTTAGATAGCAAACACAAACTACAATTATGTTTCTTCTGTACCAGTTCCATCGATGAAATGACACCACCTTTCTATTCATACTCCATTTTCTTCAGCCAGTAAGATAATTTATTTCAAACAATTTAACACTGCTTCACCTTTTTTCTTTTAGCTTTGATACACATACAGTTACAGAAAAAGACAAAGAAAATATTTGTTAAGAAATTCAGGAAACCTTATATAAAATGACACGAAAAAGGAAAAAACAGAGAAGGAAAAAAAGGACGGCTTTAGTCATTTTTTCCATTGAATAGGTCATCAAATGCAAACAGCAAAATAAATTTTTTTTCAACATTCTCCCTGCTTTTGCTTTTTAAAAACCTGACGGTAACATTCTGTGTTTCCTTCGTGTATACACAAGGTCCATACCGAGCACAGAGACGCCCATTTGCTGTTTTCCTCATAGGAGAAACTGGAGCATGTGACATCCAAAGCACTCGGCTCCGAACTTGCCAGCGCAGCTTCTGAAGGCATGCAAAAAGCCAAGCGCGAGTATTTCCTCCAAACAGTAACTGGGGAAGGAATCAGTTTACATACCACGACCTTAGGCAAGTTCCCCAACTTTTCTGTTTCAGATTTTCCCTTGTCAACTGAGATTCAAGCACCTCCCACTCCACAGAGGTATTTTGTAGACCATCAATTCCTACTGTAGTTAAGGAACGTGAAATGCCAACCCTTTAGTATCAAACCATTTTCATTCCATATTTTCCCACTCTTACTTCTAGGTCACAATTTCTTCTAAAAAAGCTAGGAATAAGGCAATATACTTGCAAAGTATGTTCTTAATCATGTAAGAGTATCTCCAGTCAATGACAAGTAGAAAGTTTTTTGTTTGTTTTCATACAGTAGTTCAGTGTTACCTTTGTTATAACGCTTTCCCTCTTTCCCAATAAGCCTACGTAGCACATATTGTGGTATTTACAGAAAAAGAAAACACTTTTTTCTTTTTAATAAAAAATAAAACTAAAAACCATTTTTGCTAAAAGGCATCGTAACTGTAATCCACAGTCAGAACTGATTGTTAATGGTATGCTGCAAATCCTGATCTAATGTGTCATAATTGTATTATGCTGATGTCTCTCACCATTTCACTTCACATATTTTCAGTACTGAATTATGCCTTGTTTTATGTTGTGAAATCTTAAATGGGACTTGTCACTTTCCCAAGTAAAGAAGACAGTCTTAAAACTGACATTGTAAAATCAACACACGAAGGCAGAAAACTCCAAAATTTTTAAAATGAAATCGACAAAAGATATTAAAGCTCCCTCTACTACTTTTATTTTCAATCACATCATCTAAGGGGAAACTAAACAACAGAATGAGCGTCGAACAATTTAAAGAGCTCACTTCTAAATCACAGGATCTTTACTACGTGGCGCTGCCGAGAGCCTGTGCAAAATGAGCTGGTGCCCTCGGTGCAGATCCCCAGGACAAATGTCCCAGCGGTGTCCAGACCCACTTTCACAACTAGGCTCCGACCAGCTTCGCAAACCGGCCAAAAGCAGAACAGACACAAGAGGCGGATACGCTTCTGCTCCCTACTGAACCCTGTGAAAACAAAGGTCAGCTAGAACCAACCGAAACAGTGGTTCTTGGGATGGCGAGTGTTTGCATTTCATGAAGCTGGAAGAGCAGTTCAAGGCTATCAACGTCCAGGCACCAACATCCTGTCTTGGAGGAAACAGCTGAACGTGGATCGTTCTCTGGTTCCTAACAAGCCCGCTTTTGAACACAACAAGTGCCGCTTTGAAAAGTGCAAAGAACAACCTTTATCTTGTATTTCACTGTTTTATGTCCAGTTCTAAGAGCATTTTATCAATATTTCCAGGTAAGTTTCATTACTTTAAACAACACCAGAAAACAGTTTGTTTAGTTTTGTATCTCAGCTGCTCCCTATTGGAGCAAAAATATTAAAAATGCTTAAGTGCAATTGGTTATATTTCGCATTCATGCTAGAAAAATGCTTATCGAGCCAGAAACGAACAAGAAAGTGAAAACATCCAGAAAGCAAGCAATTTCACTATATGCAATGTATTCACTTTACAGCTTAAAAACTGTTTAAAAATGAACACTGCATGGTAGAGTAGTTTGGCAGTAAACATGATTGTGCATTTGTGTCTTGGTATTGAAGAAGGAGCCTTTTTTCATAGTGAATATTTCATTCAAATGTAAGTGATGATTTACGTTAAATATAGGTAAAGCACAGCTACATTTTCCTGAAGGATTGCAAGGAAGTGAAGAGCAGTACAATAAGTTGAAGCATAAAAGCTTTCTCTGTCATAATATTTATTATAATGGCATATAAAATAGCTGAAATAAATAATAGATGACTAAAAGTAAATTCATATGATAAAGAATCTTTCAGCAGACACCATTACTTCTGACTGCTCCAGTTTCATACAGAGTTGAAGAGTCTTAATAAATATGCTGTAGCCCCTGTATCTGATGTAAGTACAAGTCATTTTGTAAGGGCCTACTTAAAATGTAACGTAGTGGTGGACACTAGATAATTTACTGTATAGTTCTACTCTCAAAAAATATCATGTATATATCTTCGATATTTAAAAGTCCTTAACTCAAAACTGAATACACAGCACAACAACAAAACAATCTGACTTCGAGGAACTGAAAAGATAACAAATTGGTAAAAAGCAGTTTAATTTGATAAAGAAAAACCTTGATGGCAACATCTTGGAATGCAAATAGTTCTTATGTGCAGCGTGAGAAACAGGAAATCATCAGCAAAAAAAGAATTTGACATCAAAGTCTGTGGAACTATCTTCAAATAGGTAAAGTAAACAAATAACCAAAACTCAGCATATGACAAGCAATGCCCAAATAAACCTGTATTTGCATGCCGAGGACAAAGTAGAGGATGTTTTAGAAGCACGTCTGACCATTTGACACATAGCTCACGACAGTCAACAGCCAGTGCCATGCACTATTTATGGAGGTACATAATAGGGAAAAAGGCTTTCACTCAGGATTAGGACTGTAAGTATCGTTGTCCCTAATGCAGGCAACATTCCGTACTTCATGCAAAACTGTATTTATGTCATGCCAGCTTCGTCACGTCGTGCGCTTTGAATGCTATGCAGCTACCTCTCATGGAACTCATCGGGACAGATCAATCATACTGCTTTAAGGGTAATCCAACATACATGCTAGATGCTTTAATAATATGTTCTTCCGCTACATTTGATATACCTTAATAAAGTTCATTAGAAGACATCGTGGTGGAACATTTTTACACTCATTTCCTAGTTTTACTCCCCTCCACCCCCCAATATCAGCAATTTCTATACAGTACTTTCAGATTTTCACTAACTTTATGCAAGAGAAGAAGGTAGACAACACAAATCAATTTCCTAAATATTTATTATTTTATCAACCCACGTATGTGATGTACAAGGAAATAGCTGGGACTGACCATGATTCTTCATGAAAATCAGACATGAAAAGGATTTTCTTCTTTCGTTAGAAAGAAAATTTATTTAGTAATACTTGGTTTCACTATTTCCCAACATATTTGTTTTACCTGTATTTTGGTTGTAATTTACTGGTGTAAATTTCTCCACTATTCATCTTGCTCAGTCCTGTCAAACCTGTTTTCATGCTGTGTGTGAGCTCTCCCAAAACCTGATTTTGTAAAGCCTGGTTCTTCCTGCTTAAGTAACTAGATCTTCATGTTCTTCACAAAAATGGAACTCCTGCAGGGGTTACCTTCATCAAAGTTGAGTGAAGGCAAGTGACCTAATGGGTCAGTATGAGCCTGCAAATTGCTGATCATCCTTGGGCCTACATTTTGTCATGAAGACATAATAATAATAGTAAATTTTTTTTCCTTTTCTCTATCCCTTCTTGAGAATATTTATGGATGTTCAGCAGAGAACAGTGTTTATCTTTTTGGCATCATCTACAAATTTGAGTGGTAAGAGGCCTCTTCAGAAAAAGCTGAAGCCCTCAAGCTGTAGGATTGTACTGCAAATGAATGTCTTAAAGTTGCCATGGCAGCTCCCCACATGTTATAGTCTAGAAAAAACACCTGAATTGGAGATTTCGGTGTTGAGCTCAACTGGGTTACAGAAGCAGCGGAGAAGACTGGATCCTTCTTTAGCTAGAGATTAAATATAAAGGCAACAAATAAGCCACCAAAATTCTGAAGACGAGAAACATGGAAGAGTGATAATGATGACCTGCTATGAAGGAGTTCAGTTTCCGAAGACGCCATACACCAACACGGCATTTGGTCCTCACATTTATAAAAATCACTATTCACAGCAATGTTTTCCCTTCTTCCAAATACTTAATTTACCTATAATTTAAAACCTATGTCACAAATACAAAGATGTGACTGAAGTCTCTAGGGAAAGTCTGTATATTTAACTTGGATGTGAAAGGGCTTTCTTGTCATGCAACAGTCATTTTAAATTCCCCCATACTTGTAAAACTGTATCTCTTTCTGTTAGTAAATGTCTACACATAAAAAGAAACGCAAAACCCACTTATTCATTTCTTTCCGGTTGCTTAATTTTTCAGATTTTAATATCTTTTTTATATAAATCTTCTGCAATAAATACCACTACAATAAGCAATGTTCTTTCACAATCTTTACATTAGTTAACCTTAGATCAATACCTCTGTAAATTTGGCCTTTTATATCTTTGTAAATAATTATAAAGGAAAAAAAGAAAAAAGTCTACATTTTTTTCTGAAATTAGTATCTTCAGGGAAGTAAACTACGTCACAGCAATCCTAAATCATGCCTAAAGAGAATTAGCGAAGTCAGTCTCCTAAGGACATTTTTTAAATTATTTATTCCTTAATCAGAGAGAACAAAAAAACACACACAAAAATTACTAGACTATAATTTCAGAATACTTCAATTTGTAGGTTCCAAACATCCCTGATTTTTCCTGGATGCACACAGTTCCATTACAGGCAGTACACATCTGCATCAATAACAAGAAATCACATGCATTTAAAAAAAAAAAAAAATCTACCATAGGTTTTGGCATTAGGAATTTGTTTGGCTCTTCATATACATGAACTGTGGGTATTTACTTGGGAGCCTACTTTTAGCTGGATTTTTTTCTTTCCCTGGATATACATCATCTCTTTCCCTCTCCAAACGCCCATTCCTGTAAAGCTCATTTGAATTTATCTTGGGGAATCTCAAATAATCTTGGCAATATATTACATGTATATGGTTTACTATTCTAATAAACATATCTTCTTGTTTACAGAATAATTGAGGGAGCCTGGGAACATGTAACCGAATCTCGACTGTGGAGAGCCTCCTATTCAAATGTTTTCAATTCTTTTCATTCTGCAAGATTTGAAGTGAGAGCACACGACATTTTCAGAAACAGCAACAAGGCAAACAGCATTGGGATAATTTAGAAGCTACAGACTTTGTTTCCTTTGAAAAACTTGCTCAATTTGAAGTTTTTAAGACTAAATAAACCCACTTTATGCGTTGCTGAGAAATAGGCAATATGGGAGGTAAATAGGTTAATGGATCTGTTGGAAACGGCAGGAAAACCAGTATTTCTAATCAGACTAAATCAGTAACATCCCTATCGCAATACAAAATTTTTGTTTGTTAATTATCCATAGAATTAAAGATGCATTATCTTATACCTACAGCTATACAGACACTGATTTATAAAACTTACAGCAGGATTTGACATAGAGATGTTACACGCAGAGGAAAGTCAGCATCCCTGCTACAGATGACAAACAAGACGAGAAAAGCATGATGGTCAAAAGGGCAACAATGTTTAAGTAAATACAAAACGAACCCTTTTTCCCCGTTCTCTCATGATCCATAATCATAAGCTATGTTGTTGCCTGAAAGTGCAGACATGCACTGTGCAGTGCATTAATCCTTCAAACACTAACAGATGCTGGCAGGGATTTAGGCTGGAATGTATTTACAAAGTGACAAATTATGTTCCGTATTATACAGAGAGAGAAAGAGCACCCACAAATAGGCTGATAAATGTCAGCTGCAGTCACGACAAACGGTTTATTTTTATTATACTGTAACCACAAATGTTTTTTGCAGGGAGGCCCAAAGATTTATTTGTTGCAGGAAAAAACAAGATTATATATGACACAAAGTAATAACTGTGAGATCACTGATGTTCTGGGCAGCTTGCCCTCCTGGAAGCTATGCTCAGATTGAAAAATGTTGCTTAAAAATGGTATGTTATATGACACAAAATAAATAGTTCATAAATCTGTATTGAAACAACAATAACTAATAATTAAAGACAGTCTTAGGACACGGCTTACACAAGTTAAAAGGAAAGCATACTATTTCCTTTGGTGGAATGTTGAAAATGAAGTAACTATATCAAAATAAATCTGATGAAATTGTTTTAGATTAAAAGCAATGTGCTATAATTGCTAGATGGAAACAACATATATTTTAAATGTGGTCACAGAGCTATACGAACATTTAGTGTAGCACAATTAATTGGCAGAATAGTGACGTCTGCAGGTTTAAAAATGCATTGCAGCTGTTTTGAAGTATCTCAAAGCTTGCCAATAGATTTAAGGTACAGTGTTTTCCCCCCACTCTTAATTCTAGGTAAATACAAATATCAATACGATTAAAAGTCATAGCTTCTTTAATCATAAATAATTTCAGGATGCTTCAACATAAGCAGAAATAAATACATGAGACAAACAAAGAAATGAAAGAACTGAATAATTAGCTATTTAAGGCATTTTAATTGGCAGTTCAGGGTTACAACCTCCTAGCTTTAAAGGATATAAAATAGATCCCTTACAGAACAACACTCTCAAAAAAATACACACATATACAAATTCTTTTGTTTCCACAACCGTTCCCATTCCCTAGCTAAGAGATACATTGAAAATGGTCACATTGTTATGTATGTCATTTTAGAAAGTGAAATAAAAGGACTGAATCACATTAGTAAAGATTTCTTGTACAAATAAGGGTTGGCAGGATCAGGTTCTTAATATACACTTAATATACACAATATAGACTTCAAGAAAAAATATTAAGTCTTTTTGCACACACAAGAAAATATCAGGCATATTTGAACAGTTCTAGACTACGGAAACCTGGCATTATGCCACCTGATTTGTGATTGCAAAAGGAGGAAGTTTTTCTGTACTTTCTTTCTAAAGAAATAAAGGTTGTGTGACAAAGAAAATATGAACAAAACAAACACAAAGGCTGGAATTAAATTTCTGTGAAAACGTGCCCCATCTCAGGAATCATTTTGTTTTACTCGTAATCAGCAATATAGATAAAAGACCAAACATGTCATTGAAAACATAGTGTAATTCCAGGGTTTTCTAAAAATCTGCGATCGAAGTCTAGAGCGTGTGTTTTACAGATGGGTAGAGCTGATGGCAGTCGGACACAGACAGGAGGGGTCATAAGGCCACGTCCCATTGTTCTAATAATTAAGAAAGTTTTAAATGGCTTTAGTGTAAATGTGAATTAAGTCCAAAATCAAACGTCTTACTTTTAAGCACTGTCAACATGAAAAGCTCTGAAATTTTCACTTACTAAATATACATGAATTTTCTGATAAAATTTTGCTCCCTAAATAACAAAAGTACTCCAGGAAATTAATGTCTCATGAAGCAACAGAGCGGGAGAGTTGATGGTCACCTATCGTTATACCTACTAGAATACTTATTTCCTAAACACAAGTTGCCAATGAACAATACCATGACAAGGATGAAGAATATGCCTGAAAAATCATATTCTTACAAGTATTTGTACATACAAAACAAGGAAGTGCTGCCATTACAGCAAGTAAAGCAGCGAGAAAAGCACAGTAACAACCTACTTTAAATATTTGCCTGAAGAATAGGTGTGCAAGATTGATAGAAAAGCTTTACAGATAAGAGGGAGGGGGAAGCAAAGAAGAGAAAACCAACCACCGCTGCCTTTCCCCTTCATAAAAGCAGCCAAAGCGAACACAAAGAACTGAACACGAAGAGAGGCAGCACGCGAAGCTTGTGAGTAAATACTCTCTCCGCTGGACAGAAAGACTTTCTAGATGCCTCCTGGCAGTTCTGCAACCATAAGTGTTCATGCCATGTCACTCAATTATTAAATTGTTTTTAATTCAGCAGATATTGTTACATAGCTAAATAACTGGCTTACAGTCTACCTTAAAATTGTGCTTTTTGAGCACGTAGCTTCAGCTTTTCCCAAATTTTAAGGTAAATACTGGCGGTACCTACCTGAACACCTGAAAAAATAGCAGCTACTGTATATCTTACCCACATGCAAAACATGTAAAACATATTAAAAAATTTCAAAAAGAAAATTTCCAAGCAGATGTTTATAAACAGAAGGTAACGGATAAAAACCCAAACACAATGCTGCATTATGTTACATGATTCACTGATGAACCCATTGGAACTACAGCAAAAAGCCCTTCTGGAAAACTTCCAGAAATTAAAAGGTGCAAACAAGCTGCCTAATACCCTTGCGTAGACTGAATTCTTATGAAGAAAATAAAGTTTATTGTCTGGAAACAGAGAAAGCATGAGGAAAGCACTAAAGCAATGGAGGTGAACAATTAGACAGATGTTCACTTAAGGAAATAAAGAGAACAGAAGAAGCCATCACTGAGGAATTTTACGAGAATACTGACAACTCTGCACCTCATCAAGGGCACTGGTAAAGTTAAAGCCACTGAAGCCATTTCTACTCAACTCCAGTGTAAGTGCTGACCTTGCAAAAGTCTGCATTTAGCAAATGTGGCTTAGGAAAATAGCATTATACTTTCCCTTTTACTATTTTTTCCCCAAACTCCATCTATATACTGTACTGTATTTTTCAAGAAAATTAACTTTATTTCCTTGTATAATATTACATCTACTCAGATTTTTTTTTTCCCTAACTATGCTCGGGTATCAGGAAAATCTATATTTAAAAAGCTTTTGTCATTTAAGCAAAATTACATAGTGTCAATTACATCTGATCTTCAGAAACGTGTATACATGAATAGCTGGAATGGGTTTTGCTTAATGTGATTATATACATTCTAAAGTAGTCAGGAGTTTGCATAATATGCAATATGTCAATCTGGACTTGTTTTAGAACATACGACTTTTGGCATTTAACTACGGAGAGAATAATGGAGAAAAAGCATATTTTGTTGATAAACTGTCTTGTAGAGCAAAAAATATAGATGTACATGCAGGCAAAAGGAGAAGGAATTAGTAATAAGAGGTAAGATTTTTTTGGCAAGGACAAAAGCCTTACTTTTCCGTGCTTCTGCAGGCTGAGGTACAAATGTAATTTGTTCCATAAACGAATCTCTGTTGTTTAAAATATCATTTCAAAACTCTGGTTTATGATAATACTTCTCTTGCAGATTTTCAGAAAAATATCCTCCAAATCTCAAGTGCGTTATTGATTTCTCCTTTTCTTTTATCTGCTCATATATTTGCAAAAATGACTCTGAGAGTAATCGGAAACCGTCGCTCAGCATCAGTAACGCAACTTTCATCGCTTTCTTGTATGCAGCAGGGCTGCTTCCCGCAACATTCACCAACCATTTCTCAACTGTAGGTATAATCACGACATGCATCGCCTTGCTCACATACAGCAGGGTACACAAATACCAGAAGTGACGCCTCCAGTTACCCAGTTGCCAAAGAGTTCCCACCAGCGTTGGAAACTGGGCACGTCAAACTTGCTCTCTAATATCATTAGCATAAACAATTTGACTATCAGGTTGTGGAGATAGGGAGGAAGTACTAATTAAAAGCTATGTCCTTATTTAAATATTACTTGTACACAAAGGGAAAAAAATAAAAAAGAAATCCTAGAAAGTAGATTTTTATAAAAGACTCATGGTCTTTAAGAGCACCAGACTGCCTTTTTTGAGCATCAGCCGCTGGCTCCACTTACAAAGTGGGACAGTTCACTCCTTGCAAACGGTTTTGCAGCGTTTGCAACACCATCAGCAGCTCACCCAGGTCTGCAGGGGACAGCCTGCCACTTCCCGCACGCTAATGTTTGGAAGTTCTCAGTAACTCGGGAGAAATGCACAAGAAAATTTCATCATTCACATTTTAAATAATATAAAAGATGTGGAATGTGATTGATTTCACACGAGAGAGAATTGAAATTACAGTTACGGGATAGGTTTTTTCATGTACTGTAAGGTCAAGTAATAGTAAATAATTAATGAATTATGAAACAAATTTTCTATAAGGAAACACATAAATTCTATTCAATAAGATCTAAAAGTGTAGTTACACCAAAAAGCCATATAATATGTCACAAAATGGAGAAAATGCATGATGCTGAGGAATAAAGAGGGGGGTTCCCATTATATTGGAATAACCGTTACTCTTACGGAATATAAATAACATCTTTCCATACATATACATCATTTTCATAAGTTTTACATCTCATAATCTCCTACTCTAATTTTACTGTTGATTTGGTTTTAGCTAAAGTCTAAGGATTGCTTATCCTTATTCCCCCTTTACAAGTATAAATTTTACATTCACTGATACTGAGGCTCTCTCTCAGAATTTGGTAAAGTCCGTGACACAATATTGTAGTGAGCTTGGTTAGACTTCCGTGGGCCACTGACATACAATTAATGTCATGAATACAAGTCAAGAAGTCAAAACAGAAATCCTCAAACTACCGGAAGTCACCCAATTTATTTTTTACCTTGATACCTTAAAATGAGTTGAATTTGGAGCTTTCTGGATTAGTAGATGGGAAACTTGCTTCTTCAACCACATAAAATTTGTGTTCTGATTATCTTTTTGATAATTAAAAAAAATGGATTTTGCTAGGAGACTAAACTATTCTGGATTTCAGATTCAACTATGGTGAAATCTCACATACAGAAAAGGAAAAGGGGCAGGGGGGAAAATAAGCAACTTTTGAGGAATGTTTCTCACTTATGGTGGCTGCTTAAAGTCATACAGTCATTTGACATTGTCCCAGGGCATAACAAATCAGAAAAGAATAAATTTGGCAAAGTTCCTGCCAAATTTTTTTTATCAAACGCAGACAATTTATCACATCTATATCCTAAATAGCCTGGACTAAAACCCTTGAAATAAATGCAAGTCAGATGTTGGGTCTCCAAGAGCAACCGCCTCACCATATAACGTCCTGGGTTTGGGTCACAGTAATTGCAGGTAAGGACATAGCCAGTGACAGTACGTACAGCCAAAACAGAGAAAAAGTTTTGAGATAATTTACAAACACCATAATTGGCATAGCTATAAATGTAAGTCAATAACCAGTAGTTATATATCTATATATATATATGCATGCAGTTTAAATCCAGTCCTTCCAAAATACATCAAGTTCCATTTAGATATCATTACTGATCCATGAACACCCCATGGCAACAGTGTGGGTTCTCCTGCCAGACTGAAGAACAAAACCCAAAATCAGAAATGAGCAGCTGGTAATTTTTTTACTCTTCTAATGGCATAAACTCATTCACCATCCCACTTTTCAAGATATACACAAATAAACAAACTTGTCAAGAAAACCTAGAACAAATTTCAACCTTTTTTTCGAGAAGAAATGTTAACTTCCAAAAAGTTATAGCAGTTCCCTGTCCAAAGATGCTTATACTAATGGCACCTTAAATAATGCAAGTATCAAAAAAGTCAGTTGCAAAGACTCAGTCAAAACACAAAGGCAAATTCCTTCTCTAGAACTTAAAAAAGAAAGTTAATTTTTGATGAAGCAAGCTGGTTTTATACCTTTATAATAACTATGATCATTTTATGCATGTAATGCTTAAAGCAGTCAGGATTATGCAGTTTTTCATACAAAACCCATGGTTCCTATGCTGTGCTCATAAAAAGTTTTCAGAACTGACCATGATACCCAATGGCTCTGACTTTGTAATTAGATTCTTTTTCTCACGTACGTGTAGCTTGAAAAGCCCACGGCCGCTGCCAATTTCTATTTTTAACCACATGACTGACAAAGTTAAGTGAAAATCACCCTTTTCTCCCCTCCCACGGAACCATTCAGCACAATTTTTCAGTCTTTTTTTCTTTTACTTCATTCTGCTTTCTCCAATCTAGACAGCCAATTTGACCAGCTAAAGAACACTGAACTGCACCAGGTACGATGCAGCACGTTGAGGCATGACTCACTAACTCTCTCAGGCCCGTGTGAAAGGATACGCCAAGATGATAACACAGAGAAGGTTTGTATTTATAAGACTTTGATTAAGTAGGCAATTTTAGGAGGGCAGAGACAAGTTAAAGGAAAAGGCTCCAAAAGTACTGAATTTTGTTTAAAACAAATCAACAGCATCCCTATAATCAACTAAATCCACGGATTATTTAATAAGCAAAATTATCCAGCAATGGAAAATGCCATCAATGAAGTAGATGAGGCAATGAGATATGTAAGCCAACCATTTAGATGTCTTTTAGCACTTGTAAGCATTTGCTTTCATTTAGTTTTTCAAACACCTCATGCTATGGTGCTGGACCTCTCAAAAAAAAAAACCAAAACACAAAAAAAACAAAACAAAACCCCAAAACCGAACCAAAATAAACAGACAAGACAAAAACCTGGGCTGTTCCTCAGAACTGCATAAAGAGCTGTGCAACAATTTTCTAAAGGTGTTAAGTTTTAACTTGTTTTTGTTTGTTTCTGAAGAACAGGATGACTCTACACCTAAAAATAAAGTTCCACCAAGTAACTGCCAGCACTGTAAAAGTACATGGTGCCATTACAGATCTGGCTCCTAATTTCTGAAGCTCAATCCAGCAATTTTGCAAGCTTAAGCAAGTGCCTATTTGCATTTTTAAAGGTAAACAGCTTGGCATACCTGACCCCTGTAAACTTTTGAAGGGTTTATTAGTGTGTTCAGTTCCCATTAAAATTGACAGCAACCAAAGTGCACTGAACATTTCATCTTTCCTTTAAAAATCGTTTTTTGCAGTTAAGAAGTTATATTATTTGCTTTATAAGTAAATATATTTAAGATTTAAAAACCAACCAGAAACATCATTGTATGGAGAGCAGAAGAAGGATGCCCGCCAAAGAAAAGGCCTGAACTGAATCACTTTCAGCAGATCATTTTTCCATCTCGGTTTCCAAGCTACACGATGTCATTTCAAAGGTGCCCCGAGCTGCAGGCCCCCGCGCTGACCAGCACGAAACGGCTGTAACTTAGGCTCCAAAGCCAGAAATGTTCATTCATCATCCTGTCAAAATAATGACATTCATTCATAAGTACCATCCAATCTCCTCCACACCTGGCTGAGTCTTCTGTTCAGCCTAGTGCAACCCACTAATTACACACTTTCTCCGCCTGTCCTCTGGACAGCGTACCTCACCGTATTTGAAAAGAGTAATGATATAGAACTAAAAACTGGGCAAACACCCTTAAACTTGACAGAACAGCAGACAGGCCAGAGAACCCAGGCACGTTAGGTGTCACACTCAGTCCATCAGACGCCAAGCCCACCTCGCTGAGCATCTCGTACTAAGGCTCTTCCACAAAGCCTTTTAGCTCTCTTGCCCATGCAAAATTAATTTAAATGTTTCAGGCTGCTGATTTAAGATTATCTTAGTCAGAGCATCTTGGATCCACGGCCTTCATCAAAAGTAAAGCATCAAACTATGATCAGTGCTTGTACAGTCTCACTTGGGCAAATGAAAATAAGGACAACAGAAATACGATTTCCTTTCCAAATCCCGTGTGGTAACTAACCTACTACAGCTGTACTCTTATGCTTCTTGCATAAAACAAGAAGCAAAGCCTAGAACATCCCAAATGAATGGCATAATTCTTCCTGTCTCCAGCTGAGTGACTACTTAGACATTTTAGGTGAAGGAATAGAGAAGGTTCCTTCAATTACCTTCTGCTCAGAATATTCACCTCTAAAACTGAGGATGCTAATTCAAATCCTTTTAAGCACACACACACAAAAAAGAGAGATAAAGATCTCCCAATAAACATCATGATTAAAAACAGGAGGCAGTAAAACCACATTATCTCCTGGAGCTTCCCAATCCAGTAGGCACTATCTAAGAGTGTTCACCAAGTAAGGCTCAGATAACAAAAACACGCCTAAAATGCAGCTCAGTAAGGTTTATGTATTCAGAAATATTAGGACTAATTGAATTCTACAGATGGGCAAACCCAAGCATGTAAGTTACCATGGAAATTTCTTTGTAAAAGTTTAAGTGCTTCAGAATTTTAGGTTCTTCCAGAGTTTAAGGAAAGGTTTTGAAGATCCACATTGTGAAATGCAGTGCTTGGTGACGCAGTAATGCAAAATTTAGGTCCCGGTATTTTAAACTGAACTAGTCCCAGGCACTGAGGCCAGCCTCTCTCTGCAGCGTTTCTTCACGAACATGTGAATCCTGCTCACGAAGGGCACAAAAACTTACTGCTCTGAGTGCCAACCTGCCACGCGTCCTGTGGACTGCAGAAATTGTCACCTCTTTCTAGACCGACAGCCAGCCTCACCTATCAAGTCCAGGTTTTAGATGATGCTCAAATACTCTTTCTTCCTTTCTGTTCATTTTTATCTGCTTACCAACCTTTAAAAGACCCGTGCTCATCTGTTACCACCTTTGCTGTGGCCTGCTAACATTGGGCAGTTGCTATCAGGCAGCACAAAGGCTTTGCTCGGAAATGACCCATCTGCAGCCA
This sequence comes from Burhinus oedicnemus, assembly GCA_008921705.1. Lineage (NCBI taxonomy): Eukaryota > Metazoa > Chordata > Aves > Charadriiformes > Burhinidae > Burhinus > Burhinus oedicnemus. The sequence continues at coordinate 1,896,415 of VFFE01007257.1, forward strand.
AGCCGGACATTGAAGCAGTAATTCTGAACTGATTCCTGAATTTTAAAGCATTAAAACCAGACTTACAAAATAATTTCTCAAGGTTACATGGCAGATCAGAGACAGAATCTAACCAGCGCCATCCGAATCTCACAATAGATGTTAAAATCTTCATGGCATCAGCTTTCATGAATGTCCCTTTTAATAAGGATACAGAAAAAAAGAAAATTTAGAACTGACCTTTAAAAAAATATTCTTGTTATGCTTTTTAACTATGGTGGTGATAAGGAGGAAATGTTTTTCTGAATGAGTATACTGTACCTTTAATGGTTCATTTGTAGTTCAGAACAAAATCTGAACTATTTGTTGTTCATTGTTGTTATACTCTGTTCCAAGGTTCATAATTTGAAAATTGACTTTGGGGACTTTTTGCTTGGTCTATTAAAATGATTCATGTTGCATTCAACATAAATTGTGCATACACAGAGGAGGTTTAGCACACGTATTCACAGTATAATAACTAAAGTGAATTTTGTCCAAGCTGCAGTTTGTGGCAAGGATGCAGTATCATTTGTCTTAATTTTTCTTCAGCATTACATTAGGCTAGTGCATTTACATTTTCAGGTATGGCTAAACACTTTAAAACTTTCTTTTTACAGCATGAGTAAAGAGAGAATCAAATCTACACGTTTATATGATGTAACAAAGTAATGCCTTTTTACTGTCTAAAGTACACACGGATTTACTTTCCACTTACCTTCCTGCACAAAGGCAACTGCAAAGTGCATGAAATATTCACCACCTATGAATCATGTAGTGTTCCTATTAAAAAGATGATAATGTTCTGTTTTACCTTTCAAACCGTGATATGGTAACAGCCACAGTCTCTAAGCGGTTTTGTCACTCAAAACTACCAATGTAATAATATACAGTAAGGTATGAGCGTCTTTAGTGTTTTACAAACCTTTAGGACAATTTAGTGTCTATTAACTAAATAAGTAAGAACTGAGATCTGATTTCAGATACTAGGTTCAGAAATATTTATTTTGCAAAATTTGAGGAAGTGGATTTGCCAGGAAAGAGTGTGAATCACACTAAATACCTGGAGGAGGGAAAGAGAAACCAAGATTGTAATCTAATCGTCACTTCATTGAGTCTCAGAAAAAGTTCATCTGTTGTATGTGTTTGTTTTAAAAACTAGTTTAACATTTCTAACACGGAAATTTTTGAGAAGATATTTCAACTTTCAGCTGTACTGACTGTGATTTCTCACTATGCTTATACTCTGGTTTTTGCTTCTGCAGTGCACTTTTCTTCTCACACAGATTTTTAGTATACAAGTGCCAATGCTTCAGGCTAAAAAGCATTCAGAAATTCGTATCTATGGACAAAATGTGTGGGCAGACAGTCTGGACAAATAGGTTTTGTGTACAAAATTCTTGCATCTTATACGAACAGAATGACCTGCATATTCAGGAACTGATCAATCCCCAGAAGTTAATGTCCGTCTGATATCAACAACAGCAGCAACAAAGAAAACTCTAAAAGCAAACCGCTTTATTTATCTGGAGTACAATAACCCAGAATGGATTTTGCACAAAAACAGAAGCCATTATGCACTTAATATTGCGTCGTGAAGGAGCCAAGCTTACGTGGGAATTTTAGCCAACACGTTATTTTGTCTTCAGGATACGGAGAAAATAAACTTTTCCTTTTATCTTTCATCAGAGTGATTTCTGAGGTGTAATCTAGACTTCTCTAAACATTAATACAATCTGAGAAGCACTTAAAATTGCAGTATACTTACACTGAATATATTCTGACCACCAAAGTGGACCAAGGTGAACCCCACCTTCAGCAGAACAATAAACCTTCGTGCCTGAAGAGCAAAAGTTTCTTGCCATTCTGTATGGACCCAACAAAGACAGGAACAGAAACGCACACCTCAAAAGTGTTTTCAACCTTTACTTCAGTTGCTCTACTAGGACCTCCATCACCTAAATATTTTATTCTCTGAGGGGAGAGGGGTTAATAAGCCTGCTTCCACCACCCTGGCACTAAACGAGCCTGACAACCACCGCAGAAGAGCTAGTAACTCCCCTGCAGACCACGTTATAAGGGCCAAATTTTCAGCAGCTGACTGCTACTTTTTCTAAGTAAACAACCCCCCCCAAACTACCAAATTTTTCTGATTCTTGATCAGTATCACATAAAAAGAACATAAACAACTATCAGAAGACGACAGCATAACTAATTAAAGGTGCCCTGTTAGGCTCTATTAACCAAGACTGAGGATGAGCAGCTCCTATTGCAAGCTGGATAAGAACCACTTAAATATTAAGGGATCGCTTTTTCCCTTACACACATTCAAATTTGACCTCTCGTATTTATACTTCTGTCAGTACGCCATAAGATGAAAGTCACCTTTTTCCACTAAACCATTCTTGCCAAGACCACGCTCAGGCTATGGGCACGCTGACAGTAAGGCGCACGCCTGGAGCAAATGGCGCTGCGGCGGCTACATCCATACCATAAGGCGACTGTGCATCTGAAGGGTGAAAGAAGTGTGGACTGTGCAATGAAAAGCAGGCCTGAGTCCCTCGTCTGAATCCGGCCAAGGGTAAATTTGCAAAAGCTGTGGCAGGGCAAACTCATTTTTTGGAGCTTACAACTTTTTAGGACTGGAACTACTTTGTTTGCAACAGGCAACGTGTTTATGCATCCAAGGTTTGAGGAAAGGCAGTCTTGCACTGGAATGAAAGTGAAAGAGTTCACCTGCTACTGCATAGTTTATAGCTACTTGGTACATCTTCCCTTTATAGACAGGGCTTAAGAGAGATAATCCTAACGGATCGCGTTCCATACAGTATTTTAAGACCATATATTTGCAGAGACCATCTCAGGCCAAAAGAAAAAAAATTTCAAAAACAGAAAATAAAAACTTCTTGCTACACAACATTTGTTCCACTTCCATTAAGCAGAATTTTCTCATAAACTTTTTTAATAATTACTATTTTAACTATATGCAGTAAGACCAATATTCTGAAAGACTAGCTGAAGAACAATTAGGATAACAAGAGATTTTATAAAGACACAAAAATGAGAAGCACAAAGAAATACATGTTCTTGAATTAAATATGGCATAGAAAACAGGAGTCAAAACCCATCTTTCCCTAGTTTTTATATACAATAATACTCAAACTGTAGGACCTGTAATTTATTTTTACTAGCTCTGCTTTCATAAGGAGCATCAGTTTCCCATCACTTTTTGAAATTACATAAACACTTATTAATATCTTGGAAATATATAAAGACCTTTAGTGACTATATTAATTAAAATTCAGAAAATTCAAGTTAAAAATGCACTGCAGAAAACAACAGAAATCCATGTAGAAGCACTTAATTCCAGAATGCATTCAGAATTGTAGAGATGCAGGTACTGTATGTGTTAAATCATACGGGGTAAAAAAAATAAAATAAAATAAATCTATATTTTAATCTTTTTGGGCGGAAACAAATTATCTTATTTACTACATGAATGGTTTCCTCAATTTGACGCCAATCTTTGGAGGCAACTTCAACCTGTCTGAATTAAACAGTCTGCAGGAGAAAAGACTAGATTATTTATATTATAGGATACTGTTAAAAAATAAAATTGAAAGATTACTTTACCATACATTGAAAATAAGAACATGCACATCACTCCAGCTTACAAAAATCTAATTTTACTTTTTCTGTTCTGAGAGAAGTTTGATAAGTTGGAGACATGTTTACAGATACACACATATATATGTGTATGTATGTATAAATTCCTCCCAAAAGGCTGGCACCTAAAAAATGGAGAAATTCACAAAATTGTCTTGCGTCTGTGTACTGTGATTATAAACGTTGCAATCAGAAGATCCTTTTTGGTATTTAACCTTTTTATCTGCAATAACTGCACTGTATACATACAATATAAACTTCATATTTCATTCTATACCTTCTTTATAAGTCTTGACTTATGCTTTCTAGAGAAGTCACATTTCTTTTTAATACATACATGCACAGTGGAAAACAATCAGAATCATAATAAACTGAAAATAATTCACTGAAAACATGAGAGTGGCCAGATGAAAATATCTCAGATGATGAACATTTCCTACCATCTCATTTTCAAAGCTGTGGGCAAAACAAATGAACAGTTTTAACTAAAGTCAAACTTGTATCACCCATTCATGTCATGTCACAGTTCAACGATATACAAATTTTACTATGTCAAGGCCTAATTACACAAATACCCGCAACAGACACTAATACTTCTTCACAGATAAACATCTCCCATGTATCACATCGTGTTTACTTTAGTATACGCGACCTCCTGCACTGAATGCTTACACAAGCAGCTCTTGTGTACCAAAAAAATTTGACAGAACAGACAAAACTATCTGCATTTCACAGAAACTCACTGCCTGCCTCACTATTTGGTGTAAACTCCATTTCAAAAGGCTTAGCAGCCCCTGACAAATTCAGAAAGAGAAATATGTTCCTGCTGTGAGAGAAAGCAGGCGGACAAACGCCTTGTGAAAATACCGGCGGCACCCTGTGCTACGCTCACCAAGCCTCCCGGCTGGCCAAGGAGCTCCTGTGTCCACCTGAGAAACCCTCTACTCTTCCCACCTTCTGCCAGCCGCTGCCCGGCAGGATCTCCAAGGTGATTTCATGAATGACGAGTTACATTTGTTCCATGATTTGCCTAACAATTTTCTTAATTCACTTCCTATTTTGATAGCGGCACATACTGAACTACTGAAATCGTAACTCACTTGAAGAAGAAAGAAGAAAACTTTACTAAAAAGGGGCAAGCAAGGAACAAAGGAGAAAGGATGAGGCTTTTTTGGTTTCTGTGTACGCATTGGGGGTTTTTTGGGGGGAGGAGTCTTGAAGAATTGTTTTACCCCTTTATTAACTACAAGCCCTCATCGATTGACAACTGCTCACGTACAATGAGATGCACCATCCATAGACAGGGGACCCTAGTGCTTATACATTCTTCTTACTAACATTAAACTAGCATAATAATACTACTATTATTTAGTAAGGGCTGTGATCCCTGTTTAACAGATGGGAAAACGAAGGCGTAGAGAGGTCACATCCCCAGACGAAGTCCCATAACGTTTCCGTGGCAAAGCTGGGAACAGAACCACATGAATGCCCATTCCTTGTGCTAAGAGGCCGTCCACTCTCGCTCTCAAAAAGGCATCCATCCAAGTGCCTGGGATGCAATGGTGTTCAGCAGCCACCGAGAGGTCCGTGTCATACCTAATGGGGCATAGAAAATGGGCCACATTCATTGCTGGCATAACTCAAAGGGCTTGTACCAATGATGAATTTAGGGCAATATTTCAGGACGTGTTGTATCGTACTACCCAAATATTCTTTTATTCTGCTGATTTGAAGAGCTAGTGTATTCAACAAGTTGCTCAGAAGCCTGTATAGCCCTGTAGCAAAAAAAGGGTTACATCATCAGTACAATGAAATCATTTCATGTCCTACTTGATCCAAAGTATCTCTTTTTACTGGTGAAACATTTTAAAGAGGTAATTCTGAATATCCGTTAAATGACTGTTGCAAAGACTGCAGGAGAAAGTAAGAAAACTCACAGACAATGTTCCCCTCACCAAAGCCAAAAATAAAAGGTGCATGAGTGTCTTGAGCATAAACTGAGATAACCCAGACATAGCTAAGTCTTGGATATCACGCAACTGTTGCTGTCACACGTGCTAGGAAGAGAATGTCATATTAAATTAACATCTACTGCTCCTCTACTGACATGTTACTTTACATAGAATAACCGAATTTCTACCAAAATTGAAACCACAGTAATATATTCAACTTTTAGCAGAGTACAACTGATCAGTGCACAAGTAAACAAACCTGCGGAAAATGTTGAGAAAATGCTACCCGCATTTCAGTTTTGTAGAAAAACTATTTTGAATACTTAAAAAGAGGTGACTTACTACCGAGAATAAACTAAACATGTATGCAACACTGTACTCATAGCCTAGGGTACTGGTAGACTTAACAAGCTGCACGGAGCTTGCATGGAGCTACAGCCACTCAGGTTTATGACTACCATTATGAAATAGCTCATTACTCCTTGAAGCAAAACTTTCTACTCAAGTGGTAAGAACGAAAAAAGGCCAGGAAAGAGAAAAGGCCAGGAAAGAATGCCTGCAGTATGCATAAAATGCTACACGTGTCACACACAAGAAATATCGTGGGACTTTTCAAGAAGATATTGTGGGAAAAGCACCTTCACTGCAACTTCACATTCTTGGGTTATTCTTTCCCTCCCTCTCCTTTGACTTAAATATAACGAATCTTTAAAAGATGTAAGCTGCATTGCATCCAAGTACTATGTCCAGCCATTTACTCCTTCAAAACAATACGCATGGAAGCATCAAGGATTGTTTCTTCCAAAAAAAAAAATTCCTTTTCAGAACTCTCAATGAGTGCTTGTACTAAAGATCAAATTTGAGCCATTCAAAAACCTGCAGTTCCAAGTGGATGAACATTCCTGGATACACAAAAGGCTAATATAAGCAGTCACTTCGACTAGAGTCCCATGAAAAACACTGGGTGACAAAAGCCCCTTACAGCAATCTGCACGAAGGAGAAATAAATTAATCAAACTGCCAAACGAAGAAGGCTGGGTTTGACCTCCTTCTGATCTCATTACTTCTCTATTACCCTTTTGAAAAACATCCTCTTACAAAGATCACTAATTGAAGATTATGTGGAGGGGAATCGCACCTCTCCATCACCGTGGTAACTTTGACTCATTTGTCATTCTAATAATTCACTTCTTTTCTTTTCTGAACAGACAGAGACACTAATAGACTATCATCAGTTAAAAAGGCAATTTTTCCATTTAATTGCACTCATTAAATACTGCACTAGAACAATTGGAAAAGCAATACTCTCAATATTTAATCATACAATAGCAATAATGAAACATTACTTCAAAACAAACGTGGCAACGTGTAGGATGACATAAAACACGTTGTAACTTCTGAAGCATCAACATATTTTCTGGTAAAGATATTGTAACCTTTTTTCCTTACTTTTTATGACAACTGAGTATATGAAAGGAGTGGACTAACAGCATTGACTACAGCTGCACACTAGAGAGAAACCAGTGGGCAAACTCCTTCCTAATTACCTCATCTCTCTTGCCGCTGAACCATGACAACAGAAAGGATTTCATAATCCAAAACAAGGAGCACGTGTATTTGTGGAAAACATTGAACAAGACCGGATTTGCACACTATTTTACTGGAACAAATTGTATCACTTAGGAACGTAATTGAAGATAAAAAGGTTAATCGCACTGGTAGAGCGACTGCAACGGGCACAGTCATCAGGTGTCTTTTGCCTGGGATATCTTATTTTCTGTCTTCTACAGAAACCATACATTTGTCCTCAGTGTAGCTGCATTCCCATTATAGAAAGTTCACTACAGTTTAAGTACTAACATAACATAGTAGGAGCTATAATAAAACCTTTGTGTTGAGGAGCTGTGCAGAAAACTTAGAAGTGCCCGTTTCAATTTCAGATGTCACAATACGCAACGGCTGTCAAGAAATGTTTCTATTTTTACTGCAATTCTATCTATAAGCGTAAATGCACAAAACCCAGTCAAGCAGTCAGGCTAACTTCACTGGGACTATTCCTGTCAATACATACCACTTTATCTGTCATTTCCTATCTAGCTTTCCTATAGCACCAAATTATTTAAATATTTCGTTTAGGATTTGACGAGCACTGTAATCAGGGTTGGTGACTGATACCCAAGCGTGCTTTGCCACTCTAGATTACAGCTTTTAAAAATGAGCAGGTTAAAATTTTTAGAAGGGAAACAGACAGAAATATTAGAAAGCCGTTTGGTTTGAACTACAGATTTCCAGGATACCCATTTCTCCCAATTGTTGCACACACTGAGTAGTAACATCACTTTACAAATATTCCAGCTCAAATCAATCAGGCGATCCAGCAGACACAGTGCTCTGCTTGTTCAGTACAAGAAGTGAGGGGTAATCAGTAAAAGGAAAGAGGAGAAGTTTTAAAAAACAGTTATCAGGGCTACCTTTCCTAGGAAAAGATGCACCAAGTGTAGTATCTCCTTAATCAATTATTTATTCAACACTTGCATGTGAGTAACCTTATTGATTCCGGTGAGCCTAAGTGCCAGACCAATATGAAAGAAAATGACAGCAGGACAGGAAGTCAAGAGGCATCATGCAAGGCCAGGTCAGAAAGGCTAAGATGTGTAAGATAGTGGAATATTCAATTTAGGAAAAATTGTAATTTAGTTTTATTCTTCTAACAGCAAATCTTAATATCGTAAAGTTTTCAACAACAAATCTCTATGTGTAACATTTTACAGTCGGGGAACAGCCCCTGCATGACTATAGTACATGAATTAAATATACAGTGATAGCACGGGTGTTATTTATACATAGCTTTTATTATAGTTATTTATACGTTATTATAACCTATACAACTTGTAACTTGTTATATAAACTCTAACTTACATTATATTGAGCCATTACTCTCGTTAAATAGAATTTCAGATCCCTTTAAAATCATACCTAACTATTGTTAAACTAGCAGCTGTGATCCAGATCAGGAGTTGATGGACATCACACGAGTGCATGTGGCGACAAAAGAGCAATTCTGAAGAGCAGGTAACAGGGCAGCTGGGGGAAACACATCCCCCCATCATTCTGCTCTTCTGAAATGCTCCATCATCTACAACGTTCAAGAGCAGAAGCAGAAGATGTCTTCATGGATTCTTGAAAAATGCTTGAAAAAACTTGCTTTTCTTTCACCCCAGAATCTCTCTGGCCAGCCAGTTAAACAACAATAAGCAACAAAAGATACATTCTAAGAGACTAAGGTAGTAAAGCAACATGAGAAGTTTTAATCGTTCACAGGAACCATGCATATGAGGGCCAAAAACATTTGCAAACCCTACTGATTTAGTACAAAAAAATTATGCCTGATGTTAGACAAAAGCAGAGCAAGGCTAGATGAGGCTACCTAGACACACCTCAGAATTTCAGACAAAAGTATATTTCATCGGTGTTCTCAGAGTTGTATGTTTTTCATAACCTTTACTGTTCAGTACTCAAGCTGAACATCTAGACATAATGAGTCAGAAATGGCTTGTATGAAGTTAGTAGTTATAATACACAAATGAATGATACATAACGACTACACAGTAAAAAGGAGGGTCTTTTGGAAGGGGGCAGTAAAAAAGAAGAAAGATTTTGCAGGAAATAAAAGTCTAACAAAATGCCATAGTTTGATACTTAAAGTGCAAGTAAAGAATCGCCCATAAAGCCACCAAATACCATTATGCTCATTTAGAAAGAAAAGAAGCGCTCATTTTCATTGCAGTTCAGATGTAAAATTGCCTGCAAGCATAACACTTGAACGCGTACTTTTTCCTTCAGAACATGTTCTTGCACAAATTCCAGCTGCGAGGGTACAATCAGGCTTTTCGAGGGGCCCTGGGAGAAGCAAGGAACGTTTCCCCTTGCACGTGTGCTTTCCAAATTTGTCTGTGTAACTGGCTTCTGCCTAATTCTCAGCATGAGAATAAGCTGTGTGCCAAGGCTATCTTGTGGTTAAGAAAATGTAACCTGTTATGCTCCGTTATCTAAACAGGGTTGGAAGTGGTTTTCTGACCCACCCCCCATCCTCCATATATTTTTACACATGTTAGAAGTAAAACTGGTTTTTCAATCTGTAATCCAATAACTGCAATGTACTAGGCTGTTGTCCAGCCTGTGTCAAGTCCAGTTACTAACAAGAATAGCCAGTATTAAACCAACAAGGAAATGATTCTCAGCAATGCAGTGCAGCATTACAAAACCTTCTTCACTTACATGTGCTTATTCTTAATGATACAGCAGTAATCTTTCATCTTGAGTGAATTCAACTTGTTTATCCATACTGATTGCTTGCTTGGTGTTGAGCTATGAAAATCTCAAGAAAAAAATTACATTATTACTGATAGAGCTGCTGTATAAATAACCTCATCTTCTTTCTCAGATGTTCCTTGTTTCAAGCCAGCAGATGGTAATAAAAATGCCCTGTGTTGGCAGATCTACGTGCATTCTCACCACCAGCAAGTAAGGCAAGACACAAAAGGAGTGCCAATCATCAGGTTTTTCATCCTCAGAAAGTACTCCGTAAGAAAGAGATAAAGCACAAATGGACTATTTTCTTTACCCACCCATTCCAGCATGTGTCAGACTCTTTTTCCCCAATATATGTGTGCAAAACTCCATTGGGAAGGCAAAAAATATAAACAAGTTGAGAACAAGTTTAGTAAGATGAGCCCACCAGTGCGTATTAAATTCTTTAAGTGGGTGCAGCCTCCAGCTCTGAAAGTACCCAAAGTGCTAACTGCTGAAGACCAGAAGGGTATAAACCAAGGGAAAAATCATTCCGTACATATTCTCTTACTTACTCTCCCTCTTTAACCATCTGCTATTGACCATCTTTTGAGCCAGGGCACAGGACCTGATGAATTTCCAATTTGACTCAAATGTTGTACTTAGATTTTTAGTATTAAAATCTCAATTCATAAAAACCCAGATAAAATAGCTTTATATGAGCCATTATAAGACTTTTATTCTAATGGGTTAGATTCAATCACCTTCAGTTTTGCATAGGCAGCCCAGAGAAATTGAGTCAATATACCTGTATGCACATAACATGATTTATTGTCTTCTCACTAGAGACATCAAGTATAACCTTAGGTTGATGCTTTATCGATTCAATATCTATCACGTAAGGGATATAAAATTGGTTTCCTGCTTTTAAGACCAGTAGTCCACAAATATACAAACATCCTTTCCAGCACCTGAACCACGTATTGTTGCCAAAGCGTGAGCAATGACACGGACTACGGTCAGATAACTTTAACTTAGAAATCAAAATCCTGATCAAAGCATGCAGAAATACAGAAATTAATAGTCTGGGCACAGGAATTTCACCCATTCAAAGAAACTTGGGGAAAAAATGGACTAAAGTGAAGCCCACTTTCACTACTCGACTATCATTGTGAATATTTACAAAATATTTATTTATCTAGCTACTTGCTTCCAAAAGATTTCAACATTTAAAGAAACCTAGGCAGAACATCTAAACAACAACAACCTATTCACATTAGGCATTTTGAAGGCAGCAAAGTCATGGCAGAGACAAATGAAATAACTTCATCAAAAGCTAAGGTAGCAGCACATAGAAGAATAAAACCTGCCTCTAAGAAGCCATAAATCCAGTCCCGATTCCTGTGTTCTCATCCCTCTTTATGTTTATTTGGCTAGAAGGGAGAAAAAAATTAAAATCTAATTTTTCAGGACTAGTAGCAAACCTCGACACAAGCAGAAAAAAACCAGGGTAATTTATAGAGTTGAAAGAAAATGCAAACTGGGCCACTTCTGGTATAAACTAAGCAAATGCTACTATACGCAAAAAGTAGATAATGTAATTTAAATAAATAAATAAAGCACAACTCGACTTTCAAAGCATTGGTTTAAAAATAAACTATGGGGAGAAAAAAACAAGGCCTTGCATTGTTAAACATTACAACTGATAAGAATTTAAACAAGTCATCTTGTGGTCATAAACAGGCAACCACCCTTTAGCCCTGCTGGTATTCTTATTCCTTCTGAGGCACAGGCAGGAAATAATGCAAGGAAGAAAAAAAACCTGAACTACATGGTAGGAAGAATAAACAAAGTAGGCAAAGAATGTGCACACTGTGTGCAGAAAAACATTCACTAAGTTAGCTGATAAAACACATTTTTCTTCTTGCTCTAAAAGCACAAATAACTTCTACATGGGAACACTGAGAAAACATGGCAATAAATACGAGAGAACCATACAGACTACGCACCAACTGTTTTCAAGCACAGTAAGAAAAATATTTACTGTTCTTCCCTCCCTTTCAAGTCTGCTCAAGTAAATGGGCACCAAGACACAGTTAAGTAGATATTTAACTGTATGCGACAGGAGCCACTCTTTTTCTGCGTATTTCCAGACAACTCAGTTGTGCAACGCGTAAAATATTCCACTTGTGTGACCAGTCATTGCCAAAGGAATTATGTGGAAAGCTGCTCTTTGACCGGCACAAGAAGGGTGGGAACAGGGAAGATGAATTCTCCATGGTCCTACAGATAGGAGAAACTACTGGGCAAAAATGAAAGGCAAAGCTAACTCCTGGGGTAAGCTTAGCCCCCCATCACAGGGACCAGCTCAGTAGAGAGCAAACTGCTTTACGTGTCCAAGAGATCCACCAGTTCTCTCCGAACAGGAAAACCACTGTTAAAGCCACAGATTTTCTAAGTTAATGGCCAAAGACCATTAGATTAAATGAGACAGTGCATGCAACAGTTTTCCAGGTGAAATTGTGGATTAGTAGAATTACAACAAAATTTGTATGCCATTCTCCAAAAAAAAAAAAGATATCAGACCACATTTTTCAGTCTCTTTAATGCTATAGAAATACCAGAAAAATAAGAATGCTACTTGTACTTCTTTAGCCTTTCCAATAAAAATGTATTTAGCTGCTTTACAAACATTTACTGTCAAAACGTTCACTGAAATTAAAATGATAAATTAAGTATAGCAAAATAAGTAATTCAAGTAACTGTATAAATCAGCACAAAGGGAAAAAATAAAGCCTGAAATACTCCAAAATTTCAGTCTGCGTTAATTCCCAATATCCATGCCTGGAGTAGGATGTTCACTGTAACTACACAGCCTGTAGTGAGGACTTGGGGCCTGGCATAACTAGACTGTCCAAAAGAGACTATCCTTTTCTCAATTTACAATTACAGAAACAAAACATACAAATATTAAAAGATCTCATCTCATAAGATGCTGAATTCCTAGTGATTTTTAAATAAACCGCTAAGAGAATTCAGCTTCCTTTACAAACCAGACCTAAGAGGGTACTTAAGGTCACAACCTCATTTAGTGACAGAAACAACAGTTAAAATTCTGGAAATCCTGGTTTCCAGTCCTGTGCTCAGTTTGTACACAAGCTTATCTCAGCTTAGATTTTACAACATAGGCAAATACCTTTATAACACAGAAGAACAAAAAAGCAAGTTCAATGTTCAGACAAACTGTATTGAGCTGATAACAAATAAATCAATTTTGAGGTTTTTAGCTCCTTTATCAATAGCGCTCTTACAGATCAAGAACTTTCTAACAAGAAGGTTTGACTGCTGACTATACAATTTCAACTTTTTTTTTTTTCAGGAGTGTGCCACAATATGCTTACTGCTATAAACACAGCCTAAATTCACTTCCTCTGGATTTACACTGGTATAGCTAAAATCCCTTTCTTACATCAATAAAACAGGTTTAATGAAAAATAAAATTTAAAAGTTACAATAAAAGAAATGATTTTTCCATAAATATGTGGTGATACAAGTCAAAGAAAAGAAGTACCATTTTGCAATCAGAAGGACTAACTAGAATAATATTCTATTAAAGGCAAGTTAGTATCATAGAATACCAGGTTGGAAGGGACCTCAAGGACCACGTGGTCCAACCTTGCTTGGCAAAAGCACAGTCTAGACAAGATGGCCTAGTATATCGGAATTTATCCCTGCTATGAAGCTAGAAATCTCGAAATTACTTTTTACTGGAAACTGCTTTTTCTAGTCCCAGATCATTGACGACATATCTAGTTGCCACAGTCCTCAGTATCTGTGCAGCCTCCCTTGCAACCTCCACCCATGCACTCTCTTCTCTGTGGTCCAGGAACTCCATCCACGCTCCTGATGGTTTGGCCATTCTGTCCTTACCTGAGCTGTATCGTAGGTGTACCTGTCTTGAGCCCAGTCTTCTACACGGACCTTGGACCTTGGACCTCTCTTGAAGCCTCATCTCTAGTCCTCTCTCTAGCCCCACCTTCTGCTCCTGCCTGGACGCCCTGGATGGATCCTGGACCTGAGTCACCCCCTTGTCTTTTCTGGGACTGTCCAGGGAACTCATTATCACCACCCTGCTCAGGAGATGCTGTAAGGTTGGGCTCTGGTGAGTGCCCTTGGCTCCTGGCTCACCCTCCCTCATGAAGCAACCCTGCTCTTGCTGCACCCTGGCAGTAGCATTGGTATATCTTCCAAACATTAACATAATACACCGCCAACGTCACTCTTTCTCAGCAAAAACCTTCTATGGATCTTAGTGTTCTTTTCTGGCTGTTGTATTCTTTCACTGTTTTTCAAGAATTCCCAGTACTTCCAGGAGTCAGATTTCTGATATAATTCATTCTATCATCCCAACATGAAATAAAAACACATCTTCATTTCCATCCACACTGAGACCAATTCAGATTTATTAAGGCTTCCTTGATATTCAGTGATGTCTTATAAGCACTAAATCATCATGAAAGCTATATAAGCAAGAGCCTGCAATCCTACAAAAAACCCCAAACCCAATCAAACAAGAAGTCCTCTGAGAAGTATACATCTCCTATAAAGCACAAAGCTTTCTAGAGCTCCCCAGAATGAGCATTGTGCATCTACTGCTCCTCCTTTCCTCTTTGGGTGATCAATCACATCCGTCAACAAGAAGAAATGGGAACACATTCTGATCTCTGGGCTTCTGGGATGGCTAGAAAACCCGCAGAGGCCCTCCTCTCATGCAAAAGCAAAACAAGAACAATGAGAATGGGCTTCAGCTTCATAAGCTTTTAGGATCATCACCATTTAAGCGCTGGCCTTAACTTGTCCTTGGACTCCTTAAATGCTATCGCTATATAATATGCTCCGTAACCAGCAAGAGACAAGGACTATCATCTACATTTAAAGACAAAACGCAGGCACAGATATATTTTTATTCAGTATTCAACAGCATATTAAAGAAACGAAGTTCTGGAATGCTTTCTTTGGTCCTCTCAGGAAAAGTGCCATACATCATTACTTCTACTTTTCATAACCAAGATTTTAAGAAACTGTGCCATTTTTTTTGAAAGGAAAATATTAAATACAAGGGCAAAGAAGGTATTCATTGTCTCACAGTGTAATTGTCACCAAAGGAACCTGAGAGATGCTTGTGTTTGTAGAGGGTTTGTCATACAGACTAATTGGAGGTTAAATGAGCAAAAAGAACCACAACAGAAGAGTGTGTTTGTGTTTTCAAAACTTGGTCAGAGACAGTGGATAGCTACACCGGCCAACCCCATGACATTTGGGGGAATTTTCAGCCCTGCAAACCACACTGAACTTTTTCTGAAAAAAACTCTTGGCAAAGTAGATAGCCTAGTCCATGTCACACACCCATAAGCCTACTCAGCAGAGAGTGAATAACTTTGCATAGCCTACGTGCCCGTTCCTGGCCTGACTCCTCTGGCAAAGTAGCATGAGCAGTTTACTGAGGGTTTTACTTATCTCTGTTACAGTAAGAATACTTGAAGGATAACATGGCAAATGATGACCAGAGGACATACAGAGATACCAAGTCCAGCATGCACAACACTCACTTTTGTAGAACTTCAGATGCTCTAATGACCTTTTGATAAATCAGCAACACAAGGGCATTACTACTGAACAGTACTTACTACAAGACTTACTCTCCTCCAGTGTAAAAATCTGTATTTAAGCTTCCCTGCAAGATGGCTCAAAGTATTGGACACATTTTACATTTTTTTTTGTACTTAAGAACACAATCCTTTCAAACCTGCACTGCAAGGAAGCGGAATTAGTTCCTGCTGTAGCACAGAACTTAGAAGCTACTTTAAAGGACACTTTCATCACACCAGAATCAGTCGCAAGCACTCAAAAGCCTTCTAAGCATACACTTTTTGGAAATTGCCAATAGATTCTGTACTTTGTGGTGTAATTAACACAGGATGTAAAATTGCCAAAATATCAGAAAGAGAGAGTCAGATATATTTTAAGTACTGCAGGAGGCAGCCCAGCAAAGCTGTTGATCCATCAAAAGATCAAACTGATGCCAAAAACATCCTCCAGTTTACACAATTGTAAATCGAAGGCAAGAGCCATAAAACAAACACAATCTAGACAGCAGATAATGACTCTGATTTGAAGTGAAAGGGAATTGATAACTCTGCACTAGATAAAAGTGAAAGCTCTTGGAAAATGTACCTAGAAGGGGGTCAAAGGAAATTTGATATTTAGCAGCCTTAGTTCCAACCTGATCTGCTGTAACTAAACTCACACTGAAAATGGGACACTTTCGCAAATTAACATACCAAACAGAAATCTTGTCTTTGCTAATTTTTCCCCACACCGAATAGTCAAGTTTACTCTATATAACTGAGAAGAAAGCCATTTGGAGAGATTCTGGAGTTTAATGAATGGCAAAAAGAGGGGGTTGGTCAAATTTTAATCTGTTTGACCACGCAAACCGTATTGAATCTGATAATGTTCATGAGAGGTCTACTGAGGGACTTGCATCCTGTATGAATTATACCCAAGGCTCTAAAATTCATTTGAATGCATTAATTTCTAACCTAAATCACAGAAAAGTAATATACTGTTATTGTATTTTCAAACGTATACTATAGCGCAATGCACAAACAGAAGAGTAGTTCATTTATATCATGTAGATTCATTAAAAATAAAATCACCTCCTAAGTCTGTGTGTGTTGATTTTTGAGTTGCAAACATTCATATTTCCCATGTGTAGGAAAGGAATAATTTTATACTTAGGTGTATTCAAGGCTTTGAACTTGATATACATGTAATATTAGAGAAGGAAAATAAAAATATAATGAAAAATTCTCTATTTCATATGTTAGAAAACAATATGTTTTCCTCATTAAACCCTCAGATATAAATTCTATAAACCATGAAATTACCTTTGAGCCCTTACTGAAATAACCAGTTCACAAATAAATGATCCATGCAGGAAGAAAAGCGAAGATTAAACTAATAAGAGAAAGTTATGTTTTTATATCAGCAGTCAAAAAAACCAAAAAACCCCAACCAAAGAACAATTACTAGTATAGACTCACGCAACAGAGATTTTACTTGAATCCTGAATGAGTTAATCCAGTCACATTCTGAGATAGCCCTTAGTCATATGTTCCAATATTATGAGGAATTAACTCTCACAAGAAATTAAGACTAGTTTGGTCAAGGGAAATGTTTTCATAGCTTTTGTTCTATCAGAGTCCCACCAACAGACATGTTTCTCCATCCTGTTGCAGAATCAGTACCTAAATAATTAAATGTTGCTATTTGAGTTAACTGTTCGTTATTCCCCCTCAAGCGTCCTCCTCGACTGTCCATTTCAGTTCTGCAAAAGCGTCTCAGTTTTTGCCTTGGAGAGCAAAAAGTTAAGAGGAGAATTACAAGGTTGACTTCCCTGAAGACTGTCTGGCCAGTTTTCCAAAAAGTATCTCCTCACCAGCACTTAATTCCATTCAAACCAATTCTACCGAAACAGAGGCAGATTTGGTTAATCAGGAAAGAGTCAGCTGGTGGGATTTGGTGACCTCCATCACAGCTCACTATCTACAGCTTTCCCCTCAAAACCACTTACTATTCCCAGCGATGACACTCCACAGGAACTACTCTCCATTTCTGTCACAGTCCTTACCAGCCCTACCTCAGTTTTCCCAGTCTCACCCCATCGCAAGGTGTGGGTTTTCTTCACAAGTCCCTCACATCAACAAAGCGGCCATACCTCAGTTCTTTTCCTGGTGCCTTTTCACGGTACTTTGCTACTTTGGGCTCTTTGTTGGAGCCAGGTACTGTTGCGTTTGGCTCAGTGGGCTTCCCAGGTATGAAGCTCCCACTTGGTAGGATGATCTTGAACCCTCCTGGCCAGCAAGAGCAGGCACCTGCCTCCCCAGTGCAAACACATCTTGCTGCCAACCTACAGGGATCGGAGAGAAGTCCAGATCTGAGGAGACCTCAGTTAACCTATAGAAAAACTGAGAACGACCCACTATTTATTCAATATGCTATACTGCAGTTAAATAGGTTTCTAATGGTTTTCTTTCTTTTTTCTTAAAGTATCTTTCAAAGCATTTTACCAGGGCCATGAGCAAAAGCAGATTAATTTTAGAGACAGGGAAACTCAGGAACAGAAGGATGGAATTACTGCATTAAATTCATTTGGTTTTCAAGGGACAAACAGCAGGCTCTCTGAGGACAGAAACGCAAACACGAAATCCATGCTCTAGATATCTTCAAATCTAAATTTAAAAAAAATGCAGGAAAAAGATAAGAAAATGTTTAGCATGTGAACATATAAACAGAGAAACCTCTTCATCATATGATACAGAAAGGAGAGGAACTACCTAGGTGGAAAAGCATATCAAGGGAAGGAGCAGAGAACACAAAGGCTGGAGCTCAACACCAGCCGGCACAAGGCACAAAACCCTGGAAGTGAACAGAAAGCAGGCTGATTGCATCATCCATGACAGAGCTGGTACTGCTTCTTGCTTCCTGCTGTGCCAGTTTCAGCCTCTGGCTGACCCCTCCATTCAGCTACTTTCCCCCAAAACACATGTGCTTGGGAAAGGCTATGCTGCAGGTCCCCGGGGAGCCTCTCGTGCGCAGCGTTGAGTCCATGGAGCATTACAGAGGAGAAGTCATTATGCTTCACTCAATTAAAAGCAGGGGCTGCAAGCATAATTGCCTCTATTTTTTAGACCTGCAGGGTACCATCCACACAAAACAACGGCGATTCTTCAGGTAATCAAGTGCCAAAGCTTTTAAGTCAAAACCAGCACTATTTACCTACCCCACAACTCTTGAGCAAGATTACATTGTGACTTCTGTTTGGAAGTTTAAAAAAACTAAGGCAAACCAAAAAAGGGAATTATGTACTGATGATCCATCAGACTGCACCCCAAATTCCATTAGCACTCTGAGAATTTAACATCTAACCTCTTCCAAACTCACTATGTACTCAGCCTACTGCCATTCCTTTCAAGTGCAGTAGCAAACTCCCTTCAAGTGCAGTAGCAAACATAAATCACATGTTTTGGACTTCAAACATCAAAAGTGGAGAAGCTTCCCATTCTTTATTTCATTTGGAAGCCTATGACAGAAAGGCAAACTAGTATTCCTGAAAATTTACTTAATAAAAATAATACTGACTCCTATTTCTTTTCAGTAATACTGAAAGTTTAGATACCTAATTTCAGGATGACAGGAAATTTTAAGACCGAATTCTAAATCCCTAAAAACAAGGGCCTATATATTGGCCAGAGTAGCAAACTCTTAAACAGACTGGTGCTATTAGATGTGCTTTAATACATCTGCCTTTTAAACTTCGCACAGATACGTCCAATAAAACCAGCTACAAGCTAGCTGCAGTCATAAAGACAGAAATTTAAGTTTGCACATATTAGCAGCCTGCAGTGGGCAAATGTTCAAACACATTACGGTTTTAATATAATTATAATTGTTGAACATGTTCAACCAATTAACCACAAATATTCTGTTTATCTGAGATGCTGCCAAAAATTGTGAGCTGCAGTCAAAATAACATGATACTGTAGTCCTTCTGCAAAAAATAGCACTAAATCACAAGAAAAAACATATGGAAAAAGCCAAAGCAAATATCTTATCTGATATTTTATAAATTGTCAAATACCATATTTTAAAAAATTTCTTCATACAGACATAAGCTGCCACATATATCTATTTGATAAATTCACATTTTAAAAGTTCATGTCACCTACTAAAAACAAGGGCTTCAAAACAACTTTCTGTGTGTGTCCCTTTTTTGTCCAGCCCTCAGACATCAAGATTCCACAAAGCACAAACATAATGGAAATACCTGGGAAACACCGGTTAAAAGCCGCCATGCCTTTAGCTTTAACAACAAAATTATTTTGCTGCCTGCTTTTCTGCCTCATGCGCAAATACAAAAATATTTTAAACAGCCAGATGAGCTCCATCTTATGAGGAAAAAAATAAGCCACTACAATTTGTCTTTAAGGAAGAATTATTAAAAACCCCTGTTGTACAACTCCTATTTAGACAATTTGCAATGCTGCAAAAGCACTTTTTTTAACGGTGCCCCCTAAATAATTAAGCTGTTCCTTTTACCATACTTCCTATATTACAGAAGTCATTTTCCTACAACAAATCAATAACTCATTCCTTATGTCAGTCATTTTTCTCCATTTAACTGAATGGACTTAAGTCCAACACTGAAAGTTAGATTACCTTTGAATTATGTGTGTGATTTAAAATTCAAAGTACTCCACTAAGGAGCTTTGTAGAGTGACCACTCTACAGCCTCTTCACATAGACAATCCCTTACAGACCTTCCCGACAGATTTAAAGCAGAACAGCGACTCTCAAACAGTTAAAAATGCGAACGTTCACAGGAAACGGCCGGCATAGACCAGAGTCAACACTCGCCTTTATTTACGGAATTAAAAAGCCAAGCAACCTGCAACACTTACAATAACATCCCCAATAACCCCCCCGTTCTTTCAGATTAAGTAATAATTGCATCCAATGGTATAATTTAATCATACAGTTCGAGCAGCTTCAAGCAAGCTTCTTCTGCAGACACTATCAATTAAAAATTCAGTCCCACTACTAAAACACCTGAAAATTCTGCTTATTTCTTAAAAAATCGAATCAAAACTAAGAGCAAGGAAAATTAAATGCTAAAATATCAATTTCTCCACATTTTGATGAGCGTATAATAGAATATCTTAACATCAGCATGTAGTTTAGTCACAGGTTAAAGGAAACACTGGCACATTTTACACAAATTTATAGCATAAAATGTGTTCTTACTAGAAATAAATCACTGACAAGAGAATCACCAATATAGACAAGATAATATATGGAAAATGTCCTAATAAAAATGTTCATACTTTGTGCAAATTGTAATAAATTTGATAATACTAAGGAAAAAAAAAAATTCTAGAGGAAATATTCAAACAGCACAAGCCTGGGAAGTTTGTATCAATTTAATTAACTGTCCTTTCTTAACAGAATAAAACAATTTAATCCGTCCTTCTATATGAAAGGTATGGATTTGGTCACATTGCTTTGTCATCTGTTAGCCGTCTATTAATCTACAGCACAAGTTGTTGTGACATTTGTATTCTCCAGAAGGAATAACCATAATTTCACTACCTCAGCTACGCTCCATTTTAAGCTTTTCATGAGAAAACCCCTGCATAGCTGGTTTCCGACCTCTGATGTCTAACACCAGTAACTACTGCAGCTGGACACCCCCTATTGTCACGCACTGCCTGGAGTTGTCAATGGTGAAAATTTTTGGTTTGAAACAACTGATGGCTTTTATTTTTACTCAGCTTTATTTTATTGTTAGGTTTGAGTTCCCACTCCCTCCCCTGGAATCAGCAATACAGATAAGTACTTCGTGCCAAGATCTCCGATTTGGGGATACGTACAGCCAGTCGAACCAGAATTATTTTTCGCGTTAGCACGCCCTTACAATCAATCACTGATTTCTAAGATGATATAACTGTAAAAACTGCAAAAAGGTATTTTTTTAAATGCAGAAATTCTCATTTTTCAGCCTTGGCACCATCCCACCAGACTCTGAACCTCAGCATTACCTGAAGCAATTAGAAGAAACCAAAGTGGCAAAGCAGTGTTAGGTAATGCTTCAGCTTCAGCATTCTGGAAGCTCAGCAAGACTTCCATTCAAAGCTGCTCTCCACTCCATTTCGGCTCAGCACCCTGAATCTGTTCTCTACCAGCTGCTGATGTTCCTTGTATTAAACTGAGAATTTGTGAGAAAAGCAAAACTTCCCGCTGTGTGTTAGTTTTGCATGAGAGCACTTGATCCTAAGTCGTGATACTCTTCGGATGCATTTTTGTAAATATTTTTCATTTCAGGTAAACATGGGGGGTAGTGGGGGGGAAATCAATAGATTCAGTACTAATTACAATTATTACAACATTTACTTAAAAGCAAAATTATACATTGTACAATTTTGCTAACATAACATTATTTACAGCAATGTTTTACTGAAGGGACCACATATTATTTTCTGATTGTTTACCAGCAAACTGCTTAACTTTGATTTTTTTTTTTTTTTTACATAAGGAAGTAGAAAGGAAAACAGCATGATAAGTTAGAATGAACCAGTTAATTTTGTTATAGATTTATTTTTGATGGGGAAATTCTTGTTACAAAACTCATGTACTTGTGCTGCTATCTTAAATCGATCAACTTACGGAAAAAGTAAGATTAAACAAAATTTTGACCATTATTGGCTGAATTATAAACAAGTTATAGGGTCCATTTTTTATCCAGCAGGACTGTAATTCTTCTGCATGTAGAGTTTTCATGAGATCAAAATATTATTTAGCTTTAAATCAAAAGATCTGTTATTTGAGTTAAGTCTAACAATACTAGAAAGTAGAATTCCTCATCTGGGGCTGTAATATTTGCTGAAAAAAACCTACTTCAAAACATTAATCAAATTTTTCGCCTACTGGGCAGCCATATGGTAAAGCAGCATGTGAATCTCACAAACTTGCTGATCTTCTGTAACTGGGTGCTATTAATTACGCTTGCTGCATCCATCTCTTAGATTTTCGCTTTGTGAAAAAAGTATTTATTGCAACAGCTTTTACAAAACAAGGGAATGAAAATCACAATTGATTAATGAGCTGAATGGAAATATTTCCGTTAGCAGGTTTTTAAAATGAATAAGGATTAATACCATGGGTAAAAATGAACCCTACTTGTGTTCCCCCCACACACTTTTTGTTTGGGGGGGGAGGGGGAGCTGCATTAGCAGGAGGAGGGTCTAATATGCATTATTCACTGCGTCAGCTTTAGGTGACAAACAATAAGGTTTAATTTAAACAGCTTAATACTACAAAGGCTGAAGACTTCATGTGTTTCAGTGCTAAATTCCTTAGTATGAAATTGAATTGTTTCACAACTGCAAATCGTATTTGGTTTGGGGTTTGCGTTTGTTTTTATTTTTCAGAGATATCTAAGAGTTTTCCTGAAATCCAGAGAAGCAAACAATTTAGAGTGATAGTCTCCATTTTGTCTTTAATTCCTCGGGCCACAGTACCGAGGCTGTTTTGGGATCTCGGCCATAAATCTAGTTAATCATAAATTATAGCTAGAATATAATCCTTGACTCTACAGCCTCACGTGCCAGGGAAACGGACTCTCAGGAATTACTGAAAGAAGATTGTAGGGGTTGGCCAGAAAAGCTAGCAAATAAGTTAAAATTGTGTTAGTTCACATACAAAAATCCCAGGCTGGGGAAAGGCGATGCGACACAATTAGCCACTGGACACATCGGGAGTGGCAGAAGTCATGGCACACCTGTGAAGATTTGCCGTACCACATCTTCAAGTTAGAAAGGATGATTTTTCTTGCTCTAATCTTCATATTAGTCTCCTCTGCAAAACTAGCTTATTTCAACATTTGGCAGAGGGCATGAACTTCATCCTAGGTAACAAGGGCGACAGTTAGAAGAAAAAGGTGAGGATTAGCTCTTGGGAGGGATGGACAATGCTATCAAAAGCATAAAACCCAGACTCACTCCTTGTTTTCACCCAGTGTAAAAGAATGAGACAGGCTGAAAAAACAAAGCGGCTCCCACCCAAAATACTCTACGTATGTGATTCTCCTCAGACTCGAGCAAAAGAACAGCTGGGAAGTGAAATACCAAGAATATTCAAATAATTTTAAGAAATAATTGTTATTCTGAGTAGTTTCCCCTCAAGTAACTATACTGGCAGCTTACTGCAGGTGGAAGAAAGGGAAACCGGTCTCCTGAACACAGATCTAGGACCTGCAAGAGTTAGGATTTATTTAAAAGGACCCACTCAGATACAGCAACTTCACGTGGAAGGAGACAAAGAAACCTTTGCAATAAGATAGGTTGCCGAATGATTTAAAACATGACGTATTTCACAGACTCTCGAAACACAATACTGAGATACGCAAAGGAGTCACTTCTGTCCTGCCAAGTCACCTTCTTGAACTATGGTGTAAAATCCCTTGCCTCTCTAAAGTCTTTATGCTTCTTAGCTTGCAGAAATTTAAGCAGGTAATAATCAAAATAGTAAAATATTTAATTACCAGATACTTCAAATTACATGGCCACCCGCTAGATGACATTTCATTCATCCTAACGTATGTATCTATATGTAGAAAGAAAGAACAGGAGGGGAAAAAAAATCAAGTAACTTCAAGTGGTAAATCAGCAAGAGAAGTTTTGCAGTAAGAACAAAATTTAAATAGAAGGACACTATACTTTTAAAGAAAACAAACATACGCTACTCTGGGCATGATCCTTGTTATAGAATAGACACTACAGAAATTATGGCAGCTTCTAAGTCTCACTATTCCTTTTTTTCTTTGTGTCATCCCGACTCTAACAGAAATTACTATCTTTATAAGCAACGAACAATAAATTAAAAAGCTTGCAAGCTCTACACCTTTAGAAGGAAAAAGCATTTTAAAAATTAGTATGAAATCTTTTAAACAAGTTTTAATTAGTGACCCAAAATGTATGCCATAACTTTTCATCACCTCTTGGGTGATCTCGAAACCTCTCCCGCATACATTGACTGTCTGCTTAAAAGTTTAAAGAGCTAACAAAATGTTTTAACGAGATACAAATCTCAGAGATCATTAATCAATATGTTCAATGTTATTTGTGATAATTCATCATGACATGATATTAATGGGTTACTGTACCCTTCAGAGGTGAGATTAATGCAAATGAGCAGCCACAATTAACTTTACTGCTCCCAACTCACAGGAATGGACAGATGATTATAAATGACAACTATATGTCAATTACAATATCCAATAAAGTGAAGCTTAGAGGGCAATCTATCTACTTTTTATAGTTCTTGCTTGACATCGCTGAATTTAGCTCAACCCACTGTTGTCACAGTGTAACCACGGCTTCGAAGGAGGGGTCAAATTTTTAATTTTCTATTTCTTCGGAAGGAATTCAAATTGGGCATCTAAATGCATTGTCCGAAGAAGGAAAGCTGCAGGAAACCACAAACAGATGTTGCTTTCTTCATCAGCTGAAGAAAATCGTATCTGTTCTCAAATTGCAACAGCAAGGCCGCAAAGCAAATAATCTGTCCCGCTGTGTAATATATTTATTCAATTTTAAAAAGACCCAACATATTAATACAGCCATCGGAAGGAATTTACATTTGGTACACTGCTTTGTCACACACAGGATGCTAAGTCCACGCAGGTTAAAGATGCTGTGTGAGGTGTAGACTGGTATGTGCGGTTTTGTATACAAACGGGTCTTGCATGATCACCTCTTGAGCCACCGACGCTTCTGTGGTGAAGAGATAAGACTTCACAGGAAAAAAGCAAAATTTCTAGTGACATCAAAGGAGCCAGAAACAAAGACTTTAGATGTTCATGAACCAAACAGCTAGCCAGATTGAGGAAATTCTGAAAACGTGACAGGTACAAAATCGTAAGATATCTCTGTAAACTATATATTTAGAAAAAATGGCGAAATCGGCTCTGATAACATGCCTAGATTCTAGGCTTACTGCCCCCCACCAGAAAACCAAAAGCTTCAGTGATGATAACAAGAGAAACACCAGTCAAAGCATTGTAGGTAGCTGTAGAGAGAAGCGCCATAAAACAGGTATTTCCTGTAATTTTCAAAACTTTTCTTTGTAGCGTCTTTCCTATGTCTTACGGTCACTTAGCCACCACAACACACTTGGAGAGCTCCTCTGCACAGGCCTCAGAGATGTGTCCTATCGTTAGGGACAAGCCTCAGTGCGGTAACAACTATTACTGCTACGCTTTACATCTACTCATTAAGTCTACTCACTGGGCCACCTGAAGATATGACTTCAGCTCTTCAACACATCTGTAAACTTAAGCACATACTAAGTGTCCATAAATCAGATACATATGATTTCCAGAATGAGTTAAACCTGCAAGGTGTTTTGGGATAAATCAAGAGTGCTTAAGACAACAGTGGGACAACTTATCCCCATTATGCAAGCTCCCCACTGAGCATCCAATTTTCTTTGGGAAAAATAACTTCCTTGCTTTCTGTTTGACTTCCACAACAGAAAGCATTTTAAATTTAGTTTATCTATAGTTAAAAGAAAAATATTCAAAAGTTATTTATGATTTATTTTTTGAATTATCTTCTCTTTCCTTATGTACCCATCTGAAAAAAAGTGCTAGCTTTTGTGGCTTCTGCTTTGCTTTAAGTAGCACCTAATTCTACAACGCAAGTCGCACACAGGCATTGCAGCCTGTGGATACCTACTGAAATCCAGGAAGAAGATAGTGGAGGGGCAGGGTATGGAAGTACCTCACAACATCCATCGGCAGCTTCACTTGGAAACTATTCAATAGAAGTCAGCGGGGGTTTTGGCTAAGTAATCTTTTAGGCACCATTCAGCCCGTAATATTAGCATATCACTAAATTTTCATCATGCAAGTAGTAAGATCGTGTAAGTATGTTCCTATCTCAATACTTTGCTGAAGGAGAGCAGGCGAGTTCCTGATTTTCTTTAAAGCAATGTTTTCCAAAGCATCTCTCTCCCCCACCTCATTTTGTTTAATCTAATCATCAAGAAAAATGGTTTTCAGCTGAATAAAACTGCTGACACCATTATCATCATTTTCAACGTGGGAAAATAGGAGAAATTCTTTACTGCTTCCAATATGGATGATAATACACATTTTTGTGACAATATTTTGTGGAAGTCCTGACACATTCTGAAAAAATGTGCTTTTGAGAAGAAACAGTTTCCATGCTGACCTCTAAAAACCTGAAGTCTACAACTACCCCTTAAAATACCTTTATGATAGATAATTAGCCTCAGAGCAAATATTTTAACTAAAAGCAGTATGCCCTATACATCCTCAGCAGTCCCAAATTCATCAGCAGAAATAAGGTTTACTCCGTAAGAACAACACAGAATTTTGAGCACGGACAAACACCAGATAAATTCATAATTTAAACTATGTTCACATAAGAGGAGGATTTCCTTTTGGATTTTTTTGGTTTTAACTAATTAATCAACAGATTTGAGTTGGTTAAATAAAACCTTTTCCAACGCCTCCTATTTAATTGCAGTTTGGCACCAACAAATATATATCAAAATTATAGTATCTCCCTTGACAGGAAGCTCCTTGCTTCCACACACAGTTATGGCTCTCTGCAGAGTAACCAAGAACTGCTGACAACCTTGAACACTGCTACAACAATATTACTATACTTGGCAGAGAAGTACCCTTGCGGCAAGAGAAAAGCTGTAATTTTGACTGTCACTTCACATTACACTAGGTATTATTTCACTGTATACACACACACTCACACACTCCTAATAGACTACAGTTTTCTCACTGCCCGGCTCTTCTATTATAAATGACAATATAATTGTGTTGACCTACTGGTAGGATCGCTAATAAAGCTAACATTTAACAACACTGAAAATTTTCCTTTAAAGTACAGCCATCATAAATTGTCTTGTCCGTCATCTCAAACCGCTTAAGTAGTTATTTCATCTATTTTATTATTAATTTCAAAAGAAAGAAAATACTCGAAAGGAAAAAAATATTTGAAAAGAAAGAGGAATTATAATTCAGCTGCGTTTTGATAATATGCTCTTAAATGTCTGAATAATTGCTGGTATCGTAAACATTAATACCCTCATCCACAAGCTGCTTTGGTAAGAAAGTGATTAGTATACTCAAAAAAATCCCAACAAAACCCTCTTTCTAGATTTCCAACAATACAATAAGTAAAAAGGTAACAATAGGTGATAAATAACTGGGAGTCAGAAGTATGTAGCTAACTTGCAGACCTCTCTGGGCCCATTTCTGTAACTAGGAAAATGAGTATGGAAGCATTTAATTGAAAAAATTTTAATTTTGAGCACATAAGTACATGGGGCAGAGCTCCCAGTCTAAAATTTTAAGAAGTACAAAATGTTCTGCTTTGAAGATGAGTATCTTTGTGACCCGATGAAAAGGATATCTGGTTTTAAATCAGATCCAATTCTAGGACTCTAAAATAGTTTACACCAAACTTTCCATCTTTAGTTTTTATTTTATATGCTGCATATGTTCAATACACAGACTGTCTACTGATTTCCAAAAAATTTTGCATGTATATATTCGGAATTTGCACAGTAGCACTGTGCATTAACAAAAGAATCTCAGTGAAATATGGCCACAATCAGTTACTATAGGTAAACCTAACTTGCTAGAA
Organism: Burhinus oedicnemus; assembly: GCA_008921705.1. NCBI lineage: Eukaryota > Metazoa > Chordata > Aves > Charadriiformes > Burhinidae > Burhinus > Burhinus oedicnemus. Next base: position 1,924,649 of record VFFE01007257.1, read on the forward strand.
ATCAAGTTATATGTTTTGAAATATGCCCATATCAATTCATTATACTGCACGCAACTCCTGTGTTTTCGTTAAAAGTAAAAAAATATTTAATTAAACAAACTGGATTTAAATAGACCCAAATGGCACTTGGAAACAGTCATTAATAAAAAGCATTGTTCTGATTTTGCTGCTGTTCAGGTATATTTTGCTTCTACCCTTGTGTCACCGATATAGTGTTTCAAATGCATTTAGAAAGACACCGTCTCACTTGTGTTGTTTAGATAAGGAAGCATCGCTGAACCTCTTTGCCCTTCTCCAATAAACTGTATCAAAAATTTCAGTACTGTCTGCTGACCGCACCACATTTAACAAGATTCGCAAATGAACCCCGAGTAAGTTTCCCACTGTGACACATTAATAATAAGTTCCTTATCCCATCTATCCCAAGCCATGAATATGTAATGTTATAAAATGAGTCCTTTTCACACAACAGAACCTCAGACGTGAATAAATAAAAACTATCCATCACAAGCCTGTGAAAAATTAATGAGAGTTCTGAGACATAAGAAAAAATTGGTTACTGAGATGATAAGGTCCAGTATGTAAAAACTATGTTCCTCACCAGCTGTAAATTTTATTTTAAAACTTTACAAAAAGAGTTAAAAAAAAAAAATATCTTTCTATAGCACATTTACCATAAGAAACAGAAAAGGGGAAAATGCTTTAATGGTGAAACATATATCTAAGTAATCCAGACAGCATTCAGAACCAGCAAGTGGATCAAATACTGCCGTAACAGGGAGTTACATTTCCAGTTACAGCAAAGTTGTAACCTTACATATTTAGAAACAGAGTTCCTATTCCATTTCTTTTCCCTTCGGAATGGAAATTCCTGGTGAAATAAGGCAGTGTATCTCCCTAAACTTCATTTACTCGGCTAAAGAAGAATGCATAGAAATAAATTATTTTCATTCATGTGAGTGTCTCTTTACTGTACCAGTGAAGGCTTTAATCTCTACATATGCAGTAATCTGTTTTGCAATATGAAATCAGAAAAAACCCACATTTTTCAAAAGAGTCGTGCTGCCACTATGTTTATTAATATGTTTTCCTAATCTTGCCCAAAAGACCACGCTGATGTCTGAGGAGTAGGAGTGCTGTGCCTATGCAAACTGCATCACCAGGAAACACTGGAACTTTGTGTTCAGACAGGGAAACCGGCAGATAAAAAACAAGAGGTACTGCCTTAGTCCTCGAAAGACTTGTCCCAAGACAGACAGCACTTCTTAAACTATGCTACCAACAGACTTCAGAAAAGATCGCATCATCTACAGTCAATTTTGTGAAGTATTAGCTATTTTAATGCCTAGCAGCTAAAATGAAAATGATGCCTTGTGATGCCAAACTACGTCGCATATTTTTCCCCAAAATCTGTCTCTGCTCACCCAGCATTCTCCCATTAACTAAGTTTCTCTCTTTTATATCCCATCATCATTCCCACACCTCGAATCTACGAGAACCTTCAGGTGTGGCCTCCCAAACCATTAACAGTTTCTTCTTTGTTTCTTAATTCTGATAAACAAAAAAGTGTTTCAAATCTCTCTTCTTTACTTCGGTGACCATTTTCCGTTAATGTACCCCACGCTACACTGGGAATAGGTGAACAAGCTGGGTAAACGCAAGGTTTCTCCTTTCCCAGTTGGCGCTTGTGTACGAAATGATGAGATGGGCAAGCGCGTTACTGACCCTTTCCTTAGTTAACAGCACAGGAAACCATCATGAAAAAAGACAGTAGCAGAGCCCCTCTCCCTCCCCGGTGTGCCGATTAGATTTCTCTATCAAGGAGTAGCTTCATCACATAAAAACCTGATGGAGCAGGATGTTTTAGTCTTGGTTTCTTGAAAGCGGTTATGTCTGAAAGGATGGCCTCCAGAGTGCTGTCAGAGGTGTCTGTCTGCAAAATAAATTACCTTTTGAAGTCTGCACTGAGAGTGATTGAGTGACTGTGAAGAATTATTTATTAGTCTTAAAATGCCAATGGATACAGTTAAGGAACTATTTTTTTCTACAAAATTATCGTTGTCTCAAAGAAGAAAGGGAAATATGGCACAAACGCCGTAGAATAATCAGATTGCTGGTTTTGTTGGAGGGACGAGCGGGCTCCCCTCTACAAGGCTCTGCCAGAGCTCAGTCCCTGTTCAGAACTCCCATCTTCTGGTGTGCTTGTGGTCACCTTTGTCATGACCATGTGTCCTTCCTCCATTTAATGTTACAAATGCAGTAACTCTCTCCAGAGGGGCTATCAGTAAAAAAACCCCACAAACAAACAAAAAAAACCCACAAACAAAACAAAACAATCCACCAGTACAGTCCTGTTACTATAAAGCTTTTCCTACCGTGATTTAAAAAAAATAATGCACCCTGATCATCTCTGTTACAGCCATGCTTTTTTGTGTAGTTTTAGAGAGCAGCACCTAACATACATTAAGTTAACTCCCCTTTTTTTAGAGTATCTGACATTTAAGTCATTTGGTATATATTCACAACTAAGGATTCTCACACATTCTTAAGAAATTTTCTTATTAAGGTTTTTCTCTCCCCTTTTTACTCATGAAATTTCACAGTCTCTCAAATACATTCACCTGAGCACTTGTAAGACCTTGCTGCTTAAACAGGTATTAGATTTCCAACCGTGCCAACGCAGCTGAAGATTTCTGTCTTAAATACCCTTATTGCAGGCTGACCTTTCTTGACTTGATACACATATTTTGCAGGGGAAGAGCCTTCAGGTCCGTAATCAGTCCAGTCATATGTCCACTGTATCCATATAGGCATGCATGGAAAAAAGCCTGCTCAATATCTTTGACATATATTATTACTACACCTCTAGGTCAACTTCCATATCAACTCCAGTGTAGAAAGGCCAACTGAGGGCTGATTAATTTTCAGACATATTTTAACCCTTACAATATCCATCACCATATGTGAGCAAAAGACGTGCTTTTTTATACTGAGGGAAAAAAATAACAGACACCGCTGCTTATTCTTGGGTTCTCTTAAGTCGCAATGGACAACAGCAAAGGACAACCAGAAAGGATTTCAATACGCTACTTCTGTCTGAAGAGTAGCAGCCCCCGTAATGCACTTCCTATGCTGCTGCAGCATCAACATTGCTCTATATTTTTATGCAATCCATATTTTCACTTGTTTGGCACCACAGTGGTTGCAACTGGCAGTGCAATAGATGAGCGGGCAAAGCACGAAAGCAGAAGATATTCTTCCTGCATAGTGCTGACTCTGCAAAATCTCAGCCAGCATCAGCCAGACCCCAGAATGTTTATTTTTAAACCAGGGCAATATACCATTAGTTCTCAAGTTTAATTCAATTGATTTTCAAGCAAATAACAATAAAATGAACCCATAGATAGGACAATCTTTCAGTGATGGATGAGAGTGCTACAGCGAACACCAAACCTCACGCGATGAATTCGCCGCCGTCAGACAATTTCCCCGTGGGACAGCCAGGCAGACCTGGACAAAAGCGATTCTGGGGCCAAAAGGAGTTCCCCGCTTCATCACCTCAGCAAAGCTGGATTCCACGACCTTCTGAGAAAAGCCTATATATAATTTTTGCTGAATAGGCCCCTCAGTTAACAGCAGAATCCAATTTGTAATTTAGCCTTAAATGCACACTCCACAAAAAGCTATCAGGTAAGAAGAAAACCTGACATGTAGATAAAAATGCTTTTTGACATACGTAAGTAAAAACTAATACTACGGCATTTCTCGAATTAGCCATTGGAAGCACACATACACTGGAAAAGTTTCAGAGTATAAGCATTTATTTTGTTTTTACATTTTTTGGACCAAGGAAATATTTATGAAAAGAACAATAAATAATTAATTTTACTGGCTGCAAGCTGGGATTCTTTCCTGGTTAAACTATATGCAGTGAAATGGCATTTAAATTATATGAGAGAATTGATTCAAATGGCTTCCATTAGCAATTTGGCAGGCTGCTGTGAATTGCTCCTAATCAATTTTAAATAATGCTATCCTATCTACGAATGGAGGCATCCTCACGTTAAACATCTCCACGTTGAAGAACTGTAAATCAGTGGCTAAAATACAAATTTCTTCATATCTTCTTATAACTCATTGTGTTTAACAATGTGCCATCAGTGAAACTAATGCAGAATAAAATAACCGCATGTGTCCTCAGAGAAGTGTTCCGGGCCCTAAAGGTTTTCTCTTTTATCTTACGTTAATGAATATTTCAAACTAATGTTGTTCTAGGCCATTTTACGGTACAATCGTATCTTAATTTTGCTTGAGATTTTATCAATCAAGAGTAATTAGATCCATTTGCGCTGTAAATATTCAGCATACATGTAGCATAACTATCTGAAGCAGGTGTGTTTGTATTATGAGAATTTTTATTAAAAAGAATGAAAACTGCAGAAGTGTCAGCACACATTCAGAATTTTCTGCTTGTTGTCTCCGGTTATTGTTTAAATGACACATTTACAATTTCAGACCAAACTTTTTTTACTGCAAAATCTTTGTACAGCACGAGAGAACATATTCTACTTGTGATGATCTAACCTCTCCTTTAAGTAGCACAAAGGACACACTTTGATAGTGGGCATAAGAAGATACAGGAATTAAACCAGAGTAGTTTCCATTAATCTAGGCACATTGTTCAAATAAACCTGTAAATAGATTTATAAAAATATGAAGTGTGAAATATATTAAATTAGCAACAAAATCTAACCTACCATTTGAGCAACCAGGTCTAGTGGGAGGTGTCCCTGCCCATGGCAGGGAGGTTGGAACTAGATGATCTTTAAGGTCCCTTCCAACCTAAACCATTCTATGATTCTACGATTCTATGATTTCAATATAATTTTTCAGTTTGACTTCATGTGCCACACAAAGAAACGTGGCTGGTTTAGATGCTGCAAAATTATGAGATGTGAACTTAGTAACACAGTTTCAGATGGCCACAATCTTCACTGCTTGGATGTGTCCGGCAAAGTAGGTACTAATATGGGAGTCAGTAAGCGTGTGTCTGTCTGTCTCTTGGAACAGAATCTCAAAAAAGCTCGTCCTGATGGTTTCAATGATTCTGGTATTCAAAAAGTCTCTTTTCTTAGCCTGATGTCCTTGCAATGCCCAAGTCTTAATGGATCATATTTGATCCTGAGGCTTTTAAAGAAAAAAAAAACAAATGCGTTCATCTTATACACAGATAATTGAGCCTTGTTTCAGAAAGCTTTTTAAATACAAGAAAGAATTAACATACTATTGGTAGGAAGAACATTATAATGAGAGAAAACTAATGAAATAAAATGGGATCAGTTTAGAAAACATCTGCTTATACTGTAAATCATCTTCCTCATAATGGAAAAGTATACAATAAACTGTCGCAACCCAGCGAAAAAGCAGATTCAAAACCAGTAAAAAAGCAGATTCAAAAACAGACAAGGAATTCACATTTTGTGGGCTGGGGAGACCTGGGGAGAGAGAACATGAAGTGCTTTTTCAACATGAAGAAAACAGTTCTTTAACATACTGTGACTGCTAAAGTAAATCAAAGATTTACTTTACAGAGCAGTAAACGTGGTGACAAGGAACCGCTTCCAGAAGACCGTAAAGCAAAGTGCTGTAAGCAAATAAAGCCCTCCCACACACTTCCACTGGTCACTTCCGAACATGAAAGCACAGCTTTCAAGAACCAGAAAAGTTAGCACGAGTTATTGCACAGGATGCCTTTGCTTATTTATAGTCTACCAACCTCGTGTCTGACTCTTCCAAAAGAAAGTGTGGAAAAAGAGAGGATGAACAGGCGGATGGGGCTATACAGGCAAACAGCTAACAGTAAATAATGCTTAATTCTGCTGCATTCCACTTCTAACTGAATACATAATCTGGTCAGTGAAGAGATGCTATTTTGTACTGGGGTTTAGGAATGCGTGTTATATGCCTATAATGCTCAAATTCCACAGCACCTACACAAGAGACATTGATGGCTTCCCAGATAACTGCCACCACGCACGCCCTTGAACGAAAGGGGCACCCTTCCAAGTCCAAGGCTGAAAAGATGCAGCTGTTAGGGCAGGCCAGAAGTCTGGAGATGAAAGGGGCTGTAGGTAGATAGGGCTATCTCCTCTGAGGGCTAAACAATGCCACCCCTAATGTCCAGCTAAACCTGACTTAAAGTCAGAAGGTAGGTATTACGATACTGTAACACTTTCATGAGCTAGTCTCATCCCCACTTCATGATTAAAATACTCAGGAAATAAGGAACCTGTGGTTGTTTCTTTCTTCTACCTGAGGGGGCAAATATAACCTGCACAACTCACAGGAACCTATCCCGACCACGTGGCTAGAGGTCATTCTGCATGTGGTAACACTTCAGCTCTCTTGCTGAACATGTAGGGGGGACAAAAAGAAATAAATTTTAAAAAGTACAGCTAAAAGATAGTACACATGAAACTCCAAACCTCCTTTGCTCTGACCCTGCAATGAGTAGCAACAACAGTTCTTAGCTTTCTGTTAGGGCTTGAGATGTTCAGGGCACAGTATCCACCTCTGCTGGCAGAGTTCACTCAGCGCTTGGAAGCGGATGCTGCTAATAACAGTGACACCACGTGTGCCACTGCTGGCGTCCAAATGAGAGCTGGAGACTCTGTGGCTTTCTGCTCAACACCAGCCCTGAAAAATTCCTCTTGGGCACCACAAGTGTTTCTAGATTTCACTTAAACCAAACAGCACATAAAACAGTCTAGCCACCTTTAAAAAGGAGACGACCATCACTGCTTCCTCTGGATTCAGCTGAAAAAAAAGAAAATGTCGTCTTCGTTCTTTTGAAGCCATATAGCCATAATCCTGAGCTAGCTTTAACCTAGTTTTCAAATCAGTAACTACAGAGTCTCAGCACATCAATGCAAGCTAGCTACCCAAACTTCCCAGGGTCCCGTGCAAGTGCTGCAGCCTCCACTGGACCCCACGCTGCTACGCATACATGACATATACCCCTCTTCAATTCAATTTAAAAGTAGCTGCAGTGTGTCCCCGCTGCAGGCACTCACACTTTGTCCCATGAACAGAGCTTAAGAGAAGCTCAGCAATGCAATCTGCGGAGCCACAACAGCCGCCACATGCTGCTGTGCTGGAACCACACGCAGATGTGTTTCATCTTTTAAAATATGCCATCCCTGAAATACTTTTCCCCCCCTCATTTTTTCACAATTTAAACTTCAATTCTACTGGACACATATTAATTGTACCAATTGTTACGTGAATCCATAGCTATCACCTACTCTCAAAAATCTCTTTATCTGACAGCAGGGATGATACTGTATCATCTTACTGTACATTAAGATGACAGTTTCTTAGTTAGCATAGTGTGAATACACAAGACAATAGTACTTATGACAATAAGAAAAGTAAGTTTAATCCAAATTCAATTATACCGAACAGAATATTTACAGCAGTACATTTTCAAAACCATTCATATTCTTGATATAGTAAAACAATTTTAATACCGAGAACATCTAGATCGTATCAGCAGGTGCCAACTTTAAATATATACCTCTTTCTTTCCATAATGAAAGCAAAGACACTGAAAAAAAGATTGCCCCCTCTCGCTTTCCTTGTGAAATCTACTTAAATCATTACCTACCCAATACAGAAGTTAAAAATGCTTTCTGACACGAGAAACTCGATATCAAGTTTTGTCTTGAAAAAGATTCTTGTGGGATATGTTAACTCCTTCAAAATAGAGGTCTATGGAGAAAAGTATTAATAAAACCTACAGAGGAAACAATTAACACAACCTTAACGCTAAACAATCTTTGAACTCAGCACATTTGGACAAGACGACTTATCAAAAAATTACTGTTCTTATTTCTGTTGGTTGCTAAACAAGGTAATACAGTAATACTTACCACAACAGTATTATGCAATGATCCAGTTTTAATGCACACCAGCATTCAAGAAATTAGATATAGCAAAAATCTCTCATGACTACTTAAATTTTAATCACTTTTTTATTGTTATATTGCAGGAGTCAAGAGTAGAGTAAACAACGTTCTTAACCCCACTGGGCCTTAAGCAGGCACTCTTTACAGAAATGCAAAGATGTTAGCAATTTGTACTGTTCATAGATGCTAAAAAAGTCTGCCGTCATTCAATACCCCCTTGTATCATTAAAAGATTCTTATACACCTCATTCGCTGTCAGTTCAGATACCTCAAATCCATCAATAGTATTGGAAAAAAATAGCTAGATTATCAAAACAACATTTCAACAAATCTTTAAACCAACTTTTTAGAAAAACATTTTGTTTGAAGATTTTTAACAAACCTGTACAAGACCAAAAAAAACCCCCATACAAAATCACATTGCCTAAGCTTGCTAAAGTAATCTAGGATTTCTATTGAGAATGACTGCTATGGAAATAAACAGTATTACTTCGCTGGCTGAGTAGGACAGCTAGTAAATTAAATCTTCCATGTCTTCTTAAAAAATTTTTTTAGCAACAGGTTTGTAACTATCCAAGAAATAAAATCCTGGAGGTTCAAAGTCACTGTTTGCTACACCACTTACGGCCATGTGTTCGACCAGTTCCCTCCTCAAACACCAAACCATACGCATGTGTATCAAACCTATTAATGTTTACACAAACTGCAGATTTAAGCCATGGGTACCTCTGCTCTCGAACACAACTCTGCAGTGCTGATGCATGCAAGGTCACTCAGACGTACCTCACATTCAGTGCTGGACGCACTATTGCTTCTAATGGCCAAGAGTTTTCTCACCATTGTTATGCGACGGATTAGGACAAAAATCCTAGAACATCTCAGTACAAAGAGAACCTATAAATAGGCAGAAGTAGGTGTAATGAAGACAGAGGACACTATCCAAAGGAAGATAACCCAGTGCTGAGGGTCAGCCACCATTGAGCTTGACACCCATGGGCATGCCTCAGAAGTGCTCCCTGGGACAAGTTACTAAAGCAGATAGAGCTACAATATTTCTGAGAGTCCTGGAATATATTCAATACCTTATTTAGAAGGCCAAAAAACCCCCTGTATAAACTTCTTTCATACTGTCTCTTCATACTGTCTCCTATTGGCAGGCTTCAGACAGCTCCCCACAGCACCTAATTTAAGCACCGTAAATCCCCCATAACTTAGAGCATTTCTCCATCACCAAGCTATGCCACCAACCAGCCATCCTTATGGCACTTTGAATAAACTATATAAATAAACACTATGAAAAGTTGTGGATCTTCACTACATGTATTTTTCTATCCTGACTTCCCCTCTCACTGGTAATGTATTCATCAGTCTAGAAAGCAAAGAAGGAACAGGTACAAAGGCAAGACCTTTTCTGTTCTTAAGGTGTCTGATAAATATAAATATCAGCTTTACATACACTGCTCATGACATCTTATGACATTTTAAAGTGTACTTAATAGCTTAAAAAAAACCCCTCTAAATGGCTTTAGTCATTTACTGTAATGTCCACTATAGGTCACATGCTCATCAGATGGAGTACATTTAGCATGTATTTATGGGCTTGCTGTTGCTTTTCAAAACAAAAAGATATAAATCTTAATACTCTCAGTTCTAATGTATGGATACAAGCCATTAATCACTCTGACAAACATATGTAGGCTGTAACCCTGTACATGCTTTGAGAATAGAAAGCAGAAGAATACAGCTTACACCTTCAAGTACATCCGTACTCTCCCTAACCCTCATCATTTGAAATTTGGTAAAGAAGTTATGAGATGTGCTCTTCTTTCTGCAAATACCATAGATCAAATTAGGTAGTCACCTGCAGGCCATCACCTTTAAGGGATTTTTGGTTTGCTGTGATTTGTGAATAAGCCAAAGCAGACAGTGAACATTCCACTATGAACTGTCAAATTCTTCATGTAGATTCAAGGAGTCTTCATTTTCCTGTTTTATTTAACTCTCTAAATGTCCTTTTCTGTTTGTAAGAACAGCGTTCCAGTGCCAGTCTTAGACATCCAAACTCTCTCTCTACTAAAATCACTGCCAAACTCCCATTGATTTCAGCAATTACAAAAGGGCCATTTCATAAACTACTACCTCACATTTTATGGGTTCGGCTTTCTTCTCTGACTCTGCTACTAGAAATATTCCTATCCTAAGAAAAAGCAACAGGCAGGTTTAATTCAACACATTTACATATTATTAAAAGCAAGTTTCCCAAACCCTGCACGTTTATTTTCAGAGAAGAGCACAACATAACAGTCTGCTAAAAGAATGACCTCCGCACGTCTCAACTTCAAACTTCAGTAGTGGAAGACAGTAAGAATATTTGATGCAGTTGATGGATTGGTTTGAAAAAAAATTGTAAGCAGTCAAAAGGAATTGTCTGATAAGAAGATAAAATTAAATTGCAACCATTATCTTGCTAACCTAAACAAAACAGGATGCAAAAGAATAATTGCTAATATTGGCACGTGTTATTTCTCCCAGGAAAGGGTGCAATACATTATCTCAGTGACGGCATTCACCAGAGAAGCCAGTGCTTCCTGTATAGATTTGAGGTTAGGCTAAAAACTTTAAAACCTGTTTACAATTCTGGAAATGGGGTAAACAATAGAAATCAAAACCAATCTGATTGTGAGAGAAAGGGATGGGCAGATGTCAAACTTTTTCCCCCCTCTTGAAGGGAAGGGAAGGAAGGCGAATCAATAGAAAGAAAAATACATCTTCAAATATCACATGCAAGTTTTCTTTACACGTGGAAAAATGGACAATCTTCCCACTCCCGCCTTTTCTGCTCTGATCCTGCTTACATAACCTCTCTTTACATCTTTCAATGTATTTTTCCTATTCCATGGTGGTTTTTTGCTTCCCCATGCTTGACCCCTGCCATACTCTTTCATGTCAACCGCTACTCTTTCAACAGTTTCCTATTCGTTCTCCTTGTTTAAATACTTCTTGAAGTCCCACTTCTTTCACAGAGCCTCCCAAGCCAATTTCCTCCTAGGCAAAGCCCTGCGCCCCAGCACTTACCCACTCACACAACTTAGACTGTGAGTTCCGACAGGGTCTCCATCTTCTCAACACCTTGCAAAACAATGTGGCCAAAAGATCTGAAACGTGTGTGCCTCATGTGGAGCAGCTCTGTTTAGAGAGTTGAGGTTGTTCGGCCTGGAGAAGAGAAGGCTCCGGGGAGACCTTATAGCCCCTTCCAGTACCTAAAGGGGCCTACAGGAAAGCTGGGGAGGGACTCTTTATCAGGGAGTGTAGCGGTTTTAAACTGAAAGAGGGGAGATTCGGATTAGATATTAGGAAGAAATTCCTTACAATGAAGGTGGTGAGACACTGGCCCAGGTTGCCTCAAGAAGTTGTGGATGCCCCATGCCTGGAGGTGTTCAAGGTCAGGTTGGATAGGACTTTGAACAACCTGGTCTAGTGGGAGGTGTCCCTGCCCATGGCAGGGGGGTTGGAACTAGGTGATCTTTAAGGTCCCTTCCAATTTAAACCATTCTATCATTATATTAAACATTTCCATAAATTGCTGATTTCCAAAGCTACCAAGCAACCTATCCCTCCAATGATTACCAAAGAACTCAGATTCTACTATGGATTTTGTTGTCAGAAAGTTAGGGTATTTTAATATGAAAATCTCTTTGTTCCTCTTCTCATTTATCATTGTCTACTTCAAAACACCTGTAGTCTTACACTCTAGCAGTATTCAGTGCATCAGATAGGAGGACAAGGGAGAAAGCAAATAAGAAATATTTGTCAGATTAACAGATAAAAAAATACAGGAAAAACTATCGAGACAGAAGAAATGGCATGGAAAGATGGATGAGATGGAGACAAGAGTCAAGCCAGAGAGCCATCAATGGAGTGCGTTTTGCACTGTCTCCAAGGAGTGGAGCGATTTGCTGCAGTACAAGGGTAAGGTTTTGCCTTGAAGGCCAGATTTTAATCTGCAATGCAACACATCTTGTCAGGTATCTTATGTTTTGCTGTTATCTACAGTATGCCTTTATGGCTCAGGCAAAAGAGATGCTGAATTAAAAGGGGGGAGGAGATACCTATACTAATAAAAAAAAAAAAATACCTAAGACACTAGGAAAGCAAATAGAAAAAAAAAATAAATTAGAGTACATTGGGTACAAGCATTATGTTTTTTAAACTTGATCTATAGCTACAACTTTGAAACAAATTATGAAATTAAGGTTTCTGAAACCCATTTGCTTGGAGATGATGACACACAAGACACTAAAAACCAATTTCTCTGCATTCCCATAGAAAATATAAGCAACATCAAGAGCCTTTGTACATTCAAAAACAAAATCCATCCTCTCTTAAAAGTCATAAATAGTACCATGTAGAATTCTTACTAATATTGCAACTACCCATATTGCCCTAGCTCATACGGGTAGTACCAATAAAATATTCTCCCCCGAGTCAAACCTTTCCAAAGGTATTCACTCAAAGAATCACCTACGTTAGAACCATTAACCTTGGTGCTCAGCACTGCTGCAATCCCTGATCCAGCCAATTACTTTAGAGATCAAAATGTGATTTCTGAAAAAAATCCAGCATGTTCTACAGAGAAATTTTATATTATAAAGATAATATATTTGCAAAGATTTTTATATTTCACTGATACCAGGGCAGGAAAAAAAAGGTTTTCCATAAGCTACCTCAAACATGATGAACTAAATTACTTTAAAAGTTTAGAAACTTCTGATTTCAAAATGAACAATACATTATTCACTACAGTAAAGGACAGAATTCAAAGGAATTTTCATGCCAAATGCTTTGCGTACAAATGGATCTGTGCTCTATTTTTACTGGAACTTTGTAGTGTTTTGTGAAAACACTAACAAAAAAGTTCATTATACCTTAGGAAATGCGTGGACAGAGATGTCTTTAACCAAAGCAAGGCTCAGTCCGTGTTAGCCAAATATCTATTTAGACCACACACAGTGTTTAGTATTTGCCAAAGAATGTAGCTTTTTACAGCAACCAGGTCAAAAAGACAGTATATCAACTTTCAATTAAGCTAAAAATAATGCAAAAATGTTTAAGTTAGATCTCCAAGACCTCATCAGCTTTTAATTTAAATGGCTGCTGGGAACAGTATACAAAATCATACTTTATGACGTTTTGAAATTTAGGGTCATCTTTCATAACAAATTATCCAATGAAGCTGAAGTTAACCTCTGAATGAATAATTTCAACTACAATAAAGCAAAAAGTCGTTTCGAGACACAAGCTAAATGTACTGAAACTTTGAATACCTTTGAAACTTAACCAGCAGATTTACAGAAGAACTGGGTCTCATCCATCCACCATCTAACCAGCCACAAGAAGCTATCAGATTTTCATCACTGAAGTCAGAGCAATTATTGGGCCCCAATTCTAACTACAGAAGACGCTAATGTATTTCGTAACAAAAAGCAGCCAACTCAGACTAGTACTCACAGGATGAGAAGTTTTTGGGGGTTTGTATTTATTCTTTTTTAAAAATACTTTCTCCTCCACAGCCCCCACAATTATTATAGCTCTGCACATCCATTACTACACTATACAGATACACATACACATTTTCTACTAAACACTAACATTATTTAAAGCACTTCGTATATTTTAATGAACATTTGACAGGTTTCTGACAAGACAGGAGGAATATTTGCTGGCCCACACAATCCCATGATCGTCTCAGAAGGAAAGAACCCCAAAATAAAACAAAAATGAAATTTGTTTTAAACAAGTATTCTCTTTTATGGTTTTTCTTTTGAACATGATTAAAACTTAAATTAAAACTTTGGATCAGAAACAGATTCAAAACATTCTGTGATTCACCAAAAGAAAACCAATTCTCTTAATACCACCTTTGCATGTTAAATTCATAGGGAAAGAAGAAAATTTAGTTGCAATAACAAACCAGTTAAATGTTCAAGTGGGAGTAAGAGGAGCACTAGCTGCTCCTCTCACATGGTCACCCATCCTGCTACTACCACATCTTCTCTACGACAAGACAGGTTGCCATGATGTCCCTCGAATTTTCAAATCCTGCCTGCACAAGCTATGACAGAAATCCCGAGGCAAAAATAAATATATCATGTATAATTAAAGACTATACCCATATATTCACAGAAGCAGAGTTCTCACTCTCTAATGCCTAAGGAAGAATACAAAAATATGACACTGCCTTGGGATACTCTCCTATTCTCTAACAAGTTTTAGGCTCAGGACTTCCAGAGTCAGAGATAGTACTTTGGTGTCTAACAATTTTTTTTAATACACTTCCTTTCATTAATCTAATTGCTCTTGAATCCATGTAAACTTCAGCAGTCCTAAAGTCTAGAAAGTTTCAGCTTTGCTCCTTCCTTCTGCAGAAGTGCTCAAATACAACTCTGAATGATAAGATTAACTTGAACTGGTTTTATATGTGAAAGAAAAAGCACTCTGATAAAATAATCCAGAGCAACAACACAAAAAAAGGCACAAGAAGATCAGAGTTGCACCATGAAAATGATCACATTTATTCAGTTAAAATACAGAAGCCTAAGTCTTCAGAGAGTGAAATTCTATCAACTTAAAGAGAAAATTCAATAAAAACATTTCATAAATCCGAGTGGAAGCTTTAGGATTTGACTCATTTCTGCTACTCATTCTCAGTTTTCAAATCTTTCTCAAGTATTTTTACATTAACAAACAGATCCTCACCACAACTGATGTTATTTGCAGATTGAAAAATTTAAGTGCAGCTGAATAACACAGTATACTTTTTTAAACAGGGCAGCAAAACAGAACACATCTCACGAGTAACTCTTAATCTGCCAGCAAATCAATTATAGAGAGCTTCTGTAAAAAGCATCTGAAAATCTGCTTCGAGTCAACACAACTTAGCCATCTGGTTCCCACAGATATCTGCCAGGAATGGGTTGCAAAACCCAATTAACAGTGATTACACAAAAATATTCAAAATTTAATTTAAGGTTGCCAATCACTTTTATAGTCCTTCACATGCATGTGGAAAGAATCCTCCACTCACCTCTTTGAAGTTAATGACATGTTTAAACCCCCCTAGAAAAATGGCTACAATTACATTTAGCAGATTTGTTTTAAATTAGCTTTGTCAATGTCACTGCAAAGTGTTAGGAAGAACACACCAACTACGTGGTCTTTACACATTCTTCAGTTAAAACATAAAGGGTACTTTCCTTCAGTAATTATTTCAGTAGTAATTCAACTTGCTTTAAAAGAGAGTGATACCTCTACTTTAACTGTTTTATTAATGCTGGATGCATACAATTTTGGACAGCATCAGAAGTGTCAGTTTACCTACTGATAGCTATTTATTACGCTTCTGTTCGCCAACTGTTCCATCACACTTGTTGCCAGTAGCCCAAGTCTATTCTAGATGCTACATGTGCAACCAACTCTTATAATACTCCTTCTCTTTTTTTTTTTTGGTAGTGTCCCAGACAGGCAGTTTGTAAAAATTCACACTGTTTAATGACCACCAATATAAAGTTAATCTTGCAAGGCGTCACTCATCATCTGGTCCTTTTTCAGCAAGCACAATGAAGGATGGTGATAACCACACAAGAGATACTAACCTTAGACAGATGTGCAAATAATCCTTTCACATGGGGATAGTGCTGTAATTTTATCCATCTATATTTTTAAACCAGGAAAAAACGTTCATAAAAATCCCAGAAACAGTTTTATATTTCTTATCGGAAGACTTACAGTGAATTACAATACAAGGTGTAAATATTTCCCTTTTAAAAATTCTCAGTCTTTCATTCCATGCTTAAAAAAAAGGCTAATAAAGATTAAGGGAAGACATGAGAAGCACCTAGATTACTCAGCAGCCAAAGTCTCATAATTCCAATAACATCAAATTCCTTTAATTTCTGTTGCAATCTTGTAATACAAGTCTATAATTCTATATGTAGCTTGAAACACGGGAATCTCAGGCATTACTTCTGTTACCAGAACCAGATTTTAAGGTACTTTAGAGCCCACATTTTTATGAAATTTAGTGGTGCTTTTTTTTTTTTTTTTTTCAAAAAATAGGAAAGTTTTTTCTTATGGCTTTTGATTTAAAGAATAATGTTTAAAAGAATTTAAATAAATTACTTGGACCCCATTTAAAGATGTAGTAAACTCTAAGAATTATCTTTAATTTTAGAGGAAAATACACATGTAAAATACGCTAGCATATTAGGAAGCCATATAATCACAAAATTGTATTGATATTTCTAAATTTTTGGTTCTGATCAAAGTGAGCATTCCTGTAATGCAAATCAATAACTCCATACCCCAAAACAGTATAAATTAAACTGCAGAAAGCTACAATGCTCTAATCACGGTTCAGAATAGATATTAATTTACTTTTGAGACACTGGCTTCAAAAAATAAAAAGATGACATGGATAAATCCAAGCAGAATCCAGGATGACTACAGAAGCAAGCGTTTGTCTGTCTCCTTTTTAAACCTTTCCCACAGGATGTCACTATTGCTCCACGTCAGTAGGGAGTGTGACTGACGGACATTGGGTAGTTGGGTACTCTACCCTCCACAGGGCAACGTGACAGAGATATTTAGGTATCTTCTATTTTTGTAAGTAAGATTACAACAAAGACTTATCCCTCTCAGCTGCCATGTTACAAACCCAAATATTTGCTGACCTATAAACAAGTTAAAGTGCGTTAGAGTCCTTCCAGCTTGGAAAACTAGAACACTAGAAAAACTGGAAATAGTAGTATATTGTGCGTATTTCAGTAGCACATGCTCCAACCGAAAACATTAAAGAATCCTCTTCCTTAAATTCCTACATTTTCACCGTTTAGGGCTATATAATTTATTTTCCAGATATTCATGCCATTGGATAGACTTTTTTCTAACAAAATAGTGACATCTCGTGGTGACACTCAGAAATCCTACCTCAAGCACATCACATTTCTTCTGCATGAAATAGATAACAAACCTACCACTCTTCAAAAGTTAAAGTTCGAACCCTACCAGCTTCTGGTGCTATCATCTACCATTTCCGTAAGAGACGGCATTCGACAGAGATCCCACATTGATCCAGAGGTTACAGTCATCCCTTTAGAGATGAGAGGTCTCCACACATGCCTGCTGTTAGCCAACCAGCCAACCTCCTCACCACTGCTTTTGTTTGGCAGTCAAACTTCTTAAGTTGTAGGTTTGGAAGTAACTTCTCAGAATCACATATTTCTAGTGAAAATCCTTGCAAGAAAAACAAATCGATGAGAAGAAAGATTTTCCAAAATACAGTGCATCAAATTAGCCTTAGCCTACTAATGCATGGAAATGAACTCAGCCAAAAATCGTTTTAATCAACATACTTCTAACTATACTTTCAACGCTGACTTTTGAAAGAGTGGGGGTTTCGGTGTTTCTGTTCTGTTTAGTCAGTATCTTATACAGATTAATATTATTTTTCAAAGGTTTTCTTGGAATTTTTTTTGTTCATGCTTTGTTATTGCAAACATATTTGCCTCAGTAAGGTAAAAACAAGAATGTTCATATTGTTGACAGTTCAAAAAAAAGTTAAAGTAGGGTTGTTTGGTTTGCTTGGGTTTTTTTAGCATTTTACAGTAAATACTTTCTTGTTACGAAAATGATGTGAATGTTTTGTGTATTCCTTTTGCCTGTTAGTGCTGCTTAATGGATACTGACACTTAATGAACAATGTCTTTGTAAAGTGCTGTACCTAAAACAAGGCATCATCAGCAGAAATCAGAAAAGAAAATTTCCCATTCTGCCATTACCATATATGCAATGTAACAATAATGAAGACCAGGTGCACACATGTGTGAGTTATTTTATACAAGAACAGCAAAACTGTCACTGTGGTCAGCAGTCTGTGAAGAATATAAACTAGAAAAATTACAATGTTGCAAAGGAAAAACCCCTAAAGTAATTACTGAAGTTTATTTAGCAGAATATGCACCTTTGCTACTCTTAAGGTATTAGTGTTACAGTTTGCGTTACCCAATATTTCAAATAACCTGCCATCTTCAGCCTCCCAGTTTAAGCCAATTATGCTAGCTTTCATTGTGCTCGAGACTGAAGTTAACACCAACAGGAAAATAACCCATGTCAACAACCCACTGATCCCAGATACAATACCCCAGTGGTTCTGCTCTACGTGTTCCAAAATAGCCATTCAAAATGACGCGCGATGGGTCCACCGCTCTACGATACAGAAATCAATTCCCGTTCACAAAACGATGGATGTAATAATGCAACTGTAGCTTTTCTGAGAAAACTCTGAATCCTGCAGCATTTACTGATTTTTCATGGTTGCAAGGCAGAGGTTAAAACTGAGATGAATCAAAATCCATAAGGCAAATGATTACACCTTTCTTTTAAAAAGCCTCAAGATATTAAAGACTATCTGGTAACTGTTTGGCACCTGACTCTTGGCGTGGACAGCTCTTCTGCCTGAACTCTACAAGGAGCTATGTAACAAACAAGATCAGAAATACTGAAGAGGTCGACAACCCAAAGCACGCTGTTCTTGCAGAACAATTCTGAGATTTGGCCAAGAGCTCTACCAACAACAAAATTTAATTCCTTTCTTTTTCACTGGAATAATCATCTTTCTCTGAGAGTAAATAGCCCTTGTTTCTTTAACTGCTCTCTGTATATATTCCCGAAACTGCTGTTACACTGTAATGCCAGGAAAATACCGTAAAACTGCTCCTGGAAATAAGCTTTCTGAACTCCTGGCACACTTCAAATGACTGAAGGGATTAGCTTGTTGCCCTACAGTTTTCCACATGTTTTCAGACACCTTGCTATGGTTTCATCATCACTAACTACCAAAAATTCATATTCGGTCTAATGAGTCTAAAACCAAGCAGACCTGGAGTTTTTAAAGAGCCTCAGGAATTTTCAAGGCCAGCTCTTTTTGAGGTGCCTGAGGAATCAATCCGTCTCCTTAGCAATAAAGGAAAAATAAAAACACAGATGTAAACTTCTGATGTCAGGGTCTGAAATCAAAGGAAAACATGACAAAACCAGCTGTAAAAATAGCTGCAAGAAGCGGCGTGGTCATGCAGGAGTTAAAAAAACCTACACAAATTATAAAGCATATATTATGGCTTCTCATTTCAGGCGTGATACCACAAATCTTAATCATGCAAAGAACTGCTTTGTTTCCTCATCAAAAGATAGGGAACTAGAGGGAAGTTTTAGCTCATTTAACTCATTGTTAATGACAGTGCAAGAATTCTTTCATCAAAATAATTTAAAGTAATGTATTCATTCCTTTATATCTAATTAAAAATATCCTGGAGGGCAAATCCAGATAAACCCACAGTCACCTTGGTAAAGACGGGTTAGGTTCGGTCTCAAAATGCAAACCCCACAGGCTGCTGAGCGCAGGGCGAGAGATGGGATGGAGAAAGGCCGTGCACAAGAACCTGCACCAACGTGCCGCAGAAAACAGCTCTGCCAAGACCGTTCTTTATAAGTCTGCAGGTCTCGGAGATAAGAGTAAAGGTGGAAATCGAGATTATTCAAATTCCCTGAGCATTTCTCTTCTCTAGAGTTGGGCATGGAAAGAGAATGAAAGAAAAATTTCAAGTGATTCCAGGGCTGTTCACCACGGGAAGAAAAAGAAATCCCTTCCAACTCCGTAGAGGACTTCGCGAGCCCAATCCAGTGACTGAATAATTGAACTGGACGTG
Source organism: Burhinus oedicnemus (assembly GCA_008921705.1). Taxonomy (NCBI): domain Eukaryota; kingdom Metazoa; phylum Chordata; class Aves; order Charadriiformes; family Burhinidae; genus Burhinus; species Burhinus oedicnemus. The sequence continues at coordinate 1,944,378 of VFFE01007257.1, forward strand.
ATTGGAAAGTGACTCCAAAGACATGGCTGAACTATTTAAATGCAGTGTTGATTCCCCAGCTTTTTATATACCAGAACGGTCCTTTAACAAACTAGCAATATGAAGAGAACAGGTTATGCTTAAATAAAGCAGAAGTTGCAGAGAAAAAAGGCAATTAAATACTAAACTGTTTGATTTCCCAAACAAATTAAAGGAACATTAAATATTTACTTTCTCTTAGAAAGAAGTAGCGATCCTGAAAAATCATTTCTCCAGTTTTCACTATATTTTTACAAACAAAACTCTACTTTTTGGCAAGACTTATAGACACTAGGTTTACACAACTAAACAGATGAAGTAGTAGTTTAAAATACAAATATGCATTCTGACATGTCTGCATGTATATAATTTCCAGGGGAGTTGTGGGTGCCTGTCAGGAAGTCTCTGGATTCATGTTTATATTGGCCAATGACTTGACCATGTTGGCAAGACAACCACCTTCCTCATGGCTCTGAGTTGTTAATTAAGTTTCAATGTACTGTGAAATACTCTTATGAGTGGGTTATGCAAACTAAACTAGAGGAAGGATCGGAGAGCAGGATTGAAATCACCATCATCACCATCAGATATACTCTGAGATGTAGATCACAAAATGGTAAGTTTTGTTTTCAAGCAATGAAAGCATCAAATAAAACGTTTGGTTACTACAGCTTACAGAAAGGATAATATTAGATATCTTAAATTGCTAGTCTGTTTTCATGTGGTTTACGTTCTATTCTACTGTTCCAAAAATTTGACATTTTACTACAATCGTTATTCCATTTTTTTCCTCCAGCACCTCCAGAGCTTTATTATCTTTAATCAAGGCAGCTGAAATGTTCCTACGGACTACAACGCTCACCTCACTGCTTTCTCCTTCAAGGAAGATTATCTATTGCGCCTATTACCTGTCCTGCATATTGTCCACTATTTTATGGATTAAATCCACAGTTTTCTGAAACCCTGACTGTTCTACCCTGGCATAAGTCAGGCACAATCTCATAAGTACAACAGACTATGATGCATCACTGATATAAAACACAGCTACTACAGTTCAAAGGCTTTTATTTCTTTTTATTTCCAACTGATATCAACCAATCACTGCACCTACCCGTGGGTATCATTTCCTGCTTTCGAGAGTAGCAATACAGAAATAAATAACAGATTCTTAGAATTTGTATTACAAAACTGACCACAGGCCATTTCTTCTTACACATGACCATTTTTTCTGCACATAGATCTAGAAGGCAGCCCCAGAAGCGGTTATATGTATTCTAAAGTATTGCTTTAAATATATCATTCTTCAGACTGTATACATTTTAAAAGGTAAATGAAATGGTAAATGAAAAATTATGTACTTGTGTAATAGAAAAATGTCAAGACAAAGCTAGAATAAAATGAGGCTTACTAAAAAAATACGATTTTCAACAACTTCATTTTGAAAGTTACAAAGCAATTCTTGGTTTTCTGACTGTATTCTTAATAAAAACTGTGGCCAGTATCAAATAAGTGTTCTGACCTTCTTATCTGTCCTTTCCACACTACTAGGGACATTTGCCGTCTCCTCCATCTTCCTCCACTCTTTCAGCTCTGGACACTATGATTTGCCCGCACTCCTAACTGTGAATGCCTCATTCCCTTCCCATTTGGGGTGACACTGCCCCAGTATTGACCTTGCACTGCACTGTCCCAGTAGCTCAGAGGCTGAGAGTTGAAGTAACTGGGGAGAGGAGGATATAAGAAAGTATCCGTGAGTAAAGGAGCTGTGCTCCTTTCCCACTTGGTAAGTGGGTCTGTTAACTTAAAATTTACTATCAGTTACCTAAATTATAACCAGAAACCCAAATGTCAATCTACAGCCACAGCTCCAGATATAACCATGGAATAACAATCAAAAATACTGTAATTTTATCCTTCATTACTTCTCTCTATAAAATGTTCTATCAATCACAGACACATACTGTTTCAGTCCATTGTTAAATTTGAAGTGACTTGTTTCGCAATGAAGTTTCTCAGGAACCCTAATACATTTGTTTGTTTGTTTGCTTAAGGTACTGCATAACAGATATCTTATTTCAATAAAACTCAAAAAAATGAACAAATTTTCAAGATATAAAGAACCTTAAGCAGATTTAAAATGCTTCAACAAAGGTATTTTGAGAGGGGGGAAGATTACCTAAAGTTTGTCTACTCTTAATTCTGTGTTAATTTAACACTAAATAAAATAAGTATAAACCAGCACTCAATACAGTGCCTTATCCACCAGATGACTTCCGTGTCATTCAGATAAAGAACAAGTCCATGTTGCTGACCAGGATCACTATCAGCAATATTACTTTTTGCAGTATTACAGTTCCATTGCTTTTGCATCAATGAAACTTGCCCTCTCCAAACATAAACAAACTGCTCATTCGCAAAGTGAGATTCACCGAGTTAAAAAATTAAGTTGTACAGATCAGAAATGTAATCATGGGAGACAAGCTCTGAGAGTTTTTCAATCACTGTGGGGCTGCATCAATTTAAAGTCATGTTACATTAAAGAGAAAAACGTCTGGGAAAGTCTCCCAGTTGTCACTTTAGATTAGATTTGTTGTTGTTATCAGACTGTGCATTTTGTAGGCTTTTTTACATTTTAAAGATACTGCCTCATGCAGCTACACAGTGCATAAAGAAATACGGAACATAGAATTTTTTAATCAGATTGCCTAGAGATTAGCAGTTTGCACAAATTAACTGGTAGTCTAAAAAAAAAAAAAAAAAAAAATCAGTACACAATCTTTACCCATTTAAAGAATAAATACTTAGCAATCAGACTATATCAATAAAAAGATACTCAAATAATATTCACCTAAAAAAATGTTGCTCCTGGTTCTAGCAACAACTTTGTCACAACGTATCAAAGCAAAAGAACATTTTCTCCTCTCAACAACTTAAAAGTTTCCAGGGCTTTATCACCACTCGAAGCAGTCTGTTTGCATTCTCCAATACAAACTGACAATCTACTGATACAGTACATTAAAAATTCTCTGTAGTATTGACTGCCTGAAGCTGATGCTCCCTTGCTAAATGCAGTGCAGTTCAATTAACAACTCTTCAATATACAATTTAATTTTTCTTTCATCTTGATCCACAGCCGAGCCTGAAATGAGGAATGCCGGAATAGATGTACTTTAAATACTGAAGCAAGTCTTTATAAATAAATCTATCAAACTGGTAATGATTTCTGTCGTAACGGGACCAAATAGATGAACCTCAATGTCTGGGACTTTCAGGTTAGTGCATTGTTTCTCTCAGCCATACAGGGCTGTGAATTGCTGGTGCAGGGGAGGGCTCCAAAAACCCCTCCAAGGAGTGGAAGTGCGTTTGCCTCGCTATACCGTTCCTAGGAAGTAGAACACTCTTCTGCTGCCACTTTATAAAGTAAAGCCTTTTGCATGTAAAAATCCAACTTACGACTAATGTCACCAGAACTGACTCCAGAGTTTTTAATATTTCTCTCATTATTTAAAAAGTCAGCCAGAGAAGTGCATTTGGTGCATAATGGTTTCCATTACCAAATGTGCACTCAACTGGAAGGCAACCAATTCCAGATTGAAAAGTAAATATTTAATGCATAAACACTACCCTGGATACCCTTTTTCCCCTACAGTGTGAATGTACATAGTACACTTCAAATTTTCTCTAGGTAGCCATGTCATTTCACAGGAAAATGTAAGGTTAATTTAAAGAAGACAGAATGAAATACTGCGTTTCAAAGTTACCCTAAGTGGGACACTGCTGAAGGAAGCTATTAATATCTCTTACCGTGTGCATGCTCAAGGAAACATTGTGAATCAGCTCATTTCTCCTAGGTATACTACACAGCTTTCAAAATGGTAGGATTTACTACTGTTCATCAGAAAGGAAAACACTCCACTTTAAGCTAGAGGCATTTTCTACTCTTTAAACATATTCACAAAAACAAACTTGACAACACTTACTGCCTTAGGTAGCAGAGAAGCACTGCTGACGTGGAAGGCTACCAATCAGCACGAGATGAGTTACCCAGCAAGAGAGGCTTCACCGAACGAACATAAGCAGCGTTGGAAGAACAGTAATCAGTTTCAGATGAATTCAGTCAAATTGCCTTTTCTCAAGTTATACAGTAACACATAGTGAAATATATAGGTTTACCTTGTTTGTGTCCACATTTATAATGGTATTAGTTGAGTTGCCGAGGTTTTATTCTTAACTGTTATATTTTTTTTCTTCTTCCCGTGTTTTTAGTCATCTTATCTACATTATCACTTTGAATGCTGAAAAAAATCTTTATAACATTAACTGGTCTCATTACTGTCACCATTGCCTTTTTCCCTTTATTTCTAGTCCTACATTTTTTAAAAAAGTAACTCGGTACTGTATTTATATTGTCAGAGAAAAACATTCAGCATTTACAGTAATTAACTCATCATTACTTCGAATAACTACACTAATTGGTATGCTCTACAAACCTGCAACACTGCAGAATTAAAAATAAATATAACAAAGATATAATTTACAACTAATCTATACTTACAATTAAAGTTAGTTTCAAGATTTATTTCATTCTATTATTTTTTATTAGCTACAGCAGACAGTAAATGGGGTGTACCACGTTCTGCTTTGCAAACACCTAGATTATAAAACATAATTACACAAATTAATTAGAAATGAGTACATACATTCGTGTCTTTGTTTGTGACCATAACATGTTAAACATGACTATGTTAATGAGCAGTTCCTAAAAATTATAAGATAGTATAACCAAGTAAAACTGTAAAGCTCCCTGACCACAGAAGGCATAAATGTCACCCTGGGACAGAGAGGGTTACCACCACTTAAATTCTCCTCACGTCCTATTTTGAGGTTGCAGGCTCTACACAGGTCGTGCTTCTACACAGCAGATTAGCAATTCTGTGAGACCCCAATGTACCATGGCAGAACACAAGTCCAGACTGGAATTTTCCTGCAACTGGGTCTTGTACTTTCTTTCCCACCTATTCTCAAGGGTTCTCTGATGTCTAAGAGCGTAAAGTCTCTCTAGTTTTGCCCACTGACTGGACACTTACCCTTTCACAAAGCTCAGTGCTTACAGGAACCTAATTATCCTAAGGATGTTTATGCTTTTTAAAAATTTGCCTCTGAACACCCTATGGGACCAAGAGTTATTAGGCAAGGAAGGGCAGATACAGTGACTGAGCATGCCTTGGCTCCCTGGGAAATCAGACAAGAGATGACTCTCCGGAACGCAAGGAAACAAACTAAGTCATTTTTATGTTTTCTTTTAAAATCAAACAAAAAGCGTGTTTGTTTATTTGCCCAGACCACATCCGTACCTGCTGCACTTTCCTAGCAGTGTCTATTATTGCAATTATACTGCTATAGCATTCCAAGGATGCATAGACTTGCATCTCACCTTGGCAAAACCCACATTTCAGTCCCACCTTGGCAAAATAAGGGATGTTAACCATAAGCTTTTTTCAGCAATTTAATTGCATTTTCATAAAGAGCGCCTACCAATGCAACTACACTGGGTCAGGTACGCCTCCCCGGTCCACCATGTTGTCTGTAGTGTAAAACTCAGCTAAGATCTCCTTTGAAGGTGCCTAACATGGTGTGTTTAGGACCTTTAAGTACAAGTAGCTCTTTGTCACCACAACCAACAACTAGTCAAGGCCTAAGGGACCTAAAGATGTTTCAGTTAAAACCAAACTACAGTCAGACCACAATATGTCCCTTATAAGAATTAGGGAATACCAAAAGACCAGAGCTACCCTACAAATGACGTAGCTGGCATCTATATCAGCAAGGATTTAGAGGACCCGAAAGAAGCATCTACAAAATACAAGTCTAAGGTAAAGACATCCTGACTTATTTTCTTACCCAAAATTAAAGTAACAACTGTTTTGATAAGCACAGTTACAAAAATACAAAAGTATTTAGTTACATATTTTGTGCTAATTTTTCCTTTATATGCTAGGATGAGCTATTCAAGATTTAGGTAGGTGGTCCAAGGCTTGTTTTGCATGTCTCCAGCAAAAACAAACTAACACAAAATACCCTAAACATTCCTTCCATTACATTAATTCAATACTTTCATTTGATAAGCAAAGTTTATTGTTGAAGTTAATGCTGTATCTCAGTGACCTCAAATGAAATACAGGAAACAACAAGTTCAGCACACTATTGCTTATTTTTATATACTGAGTAATAAAGCCGCTTCTGGCAAATGATGCACTGAGTATCTTTACTGGGACCAAATTAGTAGGGGTTTAGCGCAAAGACTGGAACATTTAGGTTGTGTTTTCAATGTAATTTTTCATTGTGAAATCCCCTCATCAATAGAGTACTATTAAAGGAACAAGAGTTGCTGTTTAGAAAACACGAAGAAAGTGTTTACCTGTTCACTGTAGGGGTAACGTTATATCGAACTCACTCTGGTTCAGAGTTCTCACACGGCAAGTCACAAGTGAAAATCAAAGTGAATTTTTAACAGGACAAATTGCATTCAGAAGTAATGCATGCTTTCCCCTCTAGCGCAATTGGGAATGCACATATGTGAGGTGCTTCCTTCCAAGACATAAAACAGAAAGAATCAAAATAAAGATTTTTTTAAATTACCTCACTTCATAATGAAAGGGTAGTTACATCTTGCGTGTACTCCCTCAACACAGTCCTAACAAACCTCAGTAACACAGTCTCGGGATTTAAAACAAAGAATAAAGAAGCACAGGAGAGTACACTCATCTTTCCAAGTTTGACATTAAATAACACAAATTATGGCAGACGTTGGCAGATATCTCAACGCTTGGAAATTAAGTGTGGACAAATGGCTGCAAGACATATAGCTAAAGTTCTGCTTCTTACAAACAATCTTCATGCATATGGATACTTCGAGTCTGATCCAAAAACTCTTCCAAGCAACAGAAAATTAGTATTTTCAGTGGGCTTTGGAAACAGACTTTTTAATAAGACAAGTAAAATAAATATACATTCTTTGGAATAGCAGCATGCAGATATACCTTAGATTTACAGCCTCTTATTAAATTAAGCATCATATACTTTATCGGCACAATGGTATCATGTCTATTTACCCTAATGCCTTAACCAGCTGAGTTAAATAAGCAGATAATAAATCATCTTATTCATATGAAAATCAGTATGTCTGGGACAGACCAAAGGTTCTGATTACCAGTTTCTGAAATTATCTAAAGAATCATGACCATTTTGCACCCCACTTGGACCACTTTCTCCTTGGACACAGGATAAACAATAGTTCTCATCACGCATTGCTAAAATGGAGAGTTTCAAAGCAAGCAGACTAATTTCTCGCAGCTAGCACGAAATATCACAAAGTGAGATAAAAAAAAAGTAGCAGGCTACTAAAGAGAAGTCCAGGGAATCAAGCAAAGTCCAGTACTCTTCTGTCCCCAACTCACCCCCTCCAAGGATAATTATCAGGATAAAAAGGAACTAAAGGATGAGGAGAAATTAGAAAGGACATTAAATTAAGCAAAAAATATGATGCTTTGGCTTAATAGTAATAAAAGATTTAGAAATATCTTTGACAAGCAAACAGATTAGTAGTACCTTTTGAGCACTCAGCACTCTATGCACCTATATTCCTGTTGAACTCCATCTACGGTTGTTTTATGTCATTTATGCTGCTCTGTAGTCATATAAGCCAGATAATTATCTTCAGTTGTATAAACTATCGTGGATTAGGAGCCAAGTCAGTGCTTCTTTTGATGCCCTACATTAGTTCCTTGTCACTGTAAAAAGCTCTAAGTGATCCAGCAATGAACATCTTTTTTTTTTAACGCATAACAATTATGCAGAGTCGTACTACACCGTGCTGGAGTTGCTATTTTCCTACTCTACTATACCCAGCGTTACAGTAGAACTGATACAGACCTTAACATTTTTGTCTTTATCAGCAAGTATTCTTTAAACATTATCACACTGTCACAGCGCTGCAGATACATGCAGTATGGTTTCAGAAGCAGGAAGAAAACAATCTCTCCACATTTTCTTCCCCATATTAAGCTCACCAAAAAACTTCAAAAGACTCATTTAACATATTGGCAGACTGGTTACAAGCCTAAGAAAACAAATAAATCTTGAAGAGCCAATTCTTCACATTGCAGACTGTGTGACCCATCAAACTAAACTCTTTGGGATCTGAAAACATTTATAACTCCCGAAAGCATGAATGGTGAGGTCTCTCTTTGGTTGAGTTTTAATTTTTGAACAATTTTTAGAGTAAAGGCCCATTTCACAATCGTAAGTCACACAGAAAACCAAGAACAGAACACAACGCATACTAGGTTAGCAACAAGTGTGCATTTCACTTGACAAAGACAACTACATTTGTCTATGAAGCATTCAGTTTCTTCAGTCTTGAAAGACCTACGAACGTTCAATTATTGCCAGCTAACGTACTGTTTATAACTAATACTAACAGATACTCCACCCTGTTCACTTCTGACAATGAAATAAACTAATAAAGTCGTGTTTTTACTGTGAAAAGTCAATTACACGGTAATCTATGAGATCTTGAACATAAGCATTAGTTGGTTTTTTTTTTTTACTTTTTATAAAATTAAAGCAAAGAACCAATCTGGGGACAAAAATGACCCACCGGATTTCACCATGACTTTCATAAAAAATTATCACAGCACATATTAAATCATTAGCGAGACACAATGCTGCCTGTTAGTTTTAAAATGCAGAGAATGAAACTCATTGCAGAAGCAAAAGAGGACCAATAATATAATTAGAACAGGGTGCCTGTGCAGTCTGAGTTAATGCCGTTATTTGACATTGCAAGGCTATGCCTTCTCCCACGAGCCCCGCTGGAGACAAGGTTCACTCTAATTGGTTCCAAAGCACAACCTACCAACAACAGCCTTCCTCCGGCCCAGGAATGGTAATTTCCACACGACTGTAAATAGTGTTTGCAAACAATACAAACACGGTAATAAGAGGCTAGGTGGGTAATTAATGTGGTTACAAAGCAGCTTATTTGCATTTTTATTTAAAACTGCCTTCTTTAAAAAGCAGCTCAGATTTCTTTTTGCAAAAGGAGCCTTGGTTAAGGAATAGAGCAGTAATTACTCTCTTTAGGGGTTCTTTTATATATCCTTTAGGGAATTAGAATGAAAAGATAAGCAGAATTATAAAGAGAATCATGTAAAATAGGAAATGCACTATAAACACTTAGTACTGTATTTACCATAAGCTAAGCTTGTCTTCTTCATTAATGGAATACGTTACAAGCTTATGTTACAATCAGATTAATTGTGAAGATGGTTAAAACAAATTATAACTGGCCACTTTAATTCCCCCTCTCCTCTCTCAGAACAACCAGAAATCCAGTGACAGCAGAACTCAGTGTATGTAAGAATGCACCTACCTGGACTATAGTAAGTAAGTTTTCAAGGTCAACAACACTAAATAGTTTTAGAAAACAGATTCTGAGAGAGAAAGGTTCAGAAAAAAATCAAATCCAAGTTACACTAGTATATGTAACGTATCAGCGAAAACCAAACTTCTCTGCACCCTATAAGCTAAACTCAAGTCAACGTACAAAGGCTGTTTCTTTTAAAGATAGATATCTACAGACAGGTTTTTAATATTGTTGAGCAAACCATATTTCCTAGTGATATTTAATCGAAGACTAAGTATGAAGTGCAGTTTTAAAGGGGTTATTCTGGTTACTATTTCTGTTTTGGGGGTGGGTGTCTTAAAATTTTTCGTTAAAAAGCTCGTACTGCATTGAGGTAGTAGTATTACAAAGCTTTAGGCATGGAAGAGATTTTGTGACTCACATTTCCAGATTAAGAACAGCAGGGCTGTGCTAAAGAAACAAATCGCCAAAAAGATCACCTCAACATTTCTATGTATAAAATTCTGCTGACTGGAGGAAAAGAATAAGGAATGGTAAGATACTGTGACTTCTTTCAAAATTACATTTTAGTTTTTTTGGTTTTTTGGGTTTTTTTAATGTGTAGCAGATGTTGGAAGGTGAACAAAATTATGAGAGCAGAAGTAATTTAGTCAACTCAGAAGACAACTTTGTCCTTACTGGAGAAAATTATGGCAAATTCACTAACTACATTAAAAACCTTGCAATCTCATCGCTATGAGAGTGCTCTTTTGGTTTCTATCAGCTGTCTACACCATTATGAATCCATACGTTAGCACAAAATTCTAATCTACCTAGAAATCCAAAATTAGAGACAGAACATAGGGTAAACCGTACGTTCCCAGCCCATTTATTCACCACCCTATTCAAGCATATTTTCAGGAACAATGAATCTCTTGTACAAGTCACAAAACCAAAAGGAGATAAAGTGACCAAACCATCACCAAAAAAATCTTTTTTAACTGATTTCCCCCCTCCCCCCCCCCCCCCCAAAATGAAAAACCTCTGGTTCTATTCCTCCACAGTTAATAAACTCTGGCCATTCTGAAGAAAAGAACATCTGCAGACTAAATACTAGTCACCATCACGATAAAAAGTCTGTAATTGGCAAGTCAGCAGGGTCTTGTGTAATTTGAATCTCTGAAGGTCTGTGCCCCTGCAGGATTTCCGTGCCCCCCCCTCCTTTCTTTTTTGTTCTAAACAGTTCTCATGTGCTTCTTGCAGAAGAAACCCCTTCTTTCTCTGGCATCTTGGCTTGTCCTAGGGATGGACGAAACAGGCAGCAACAACCACAGAAGCTCTTCCATGATCTGATGAGGCTACAGTGAACTGCAAGATCAGAATGGCTTACAAACCGCAATGGACACCCTACTCAAAGGATATCACAGCCTCTTCCCTAGTACTGACATAAAAACAATCTTCACTTACCCTTTCTTCTTAAGTACTATCATCTCTCCTAGCTATAAAGATAATTTGTTGAACCATTCTTTTCCTTCACCAGCATCCAATTTTTCATTATTAACAGAAATCTTTCTGCTTGTCTTATCGATGTTTGTAAAGAAGTCCCAACTTGTTTCAACATGCCCCATTATATGGGTTTTCCTCATATCTGAGAGGAAACAAAGATTTCTGCCTTTTACAGAGTAGTTCCTTCATTCATATTACCAGACCTTTTAAAAATGTTATTTCCTACACATGTGAAAATTCCACAGTGCTAAACCACTTCAAATTCCCTTCCACCTTGCTGGACATTACTAAACTTTCTCCTGCATTTCTTACTTATATTATCACCATTAAAAAGTATTCTCTACTTAAAGACACGCCAACAACATAAACCAGAAGCTTAACAACAAAATAAAATAAAAAAACCCCACCACTACAAAATGTTTATGTCTATTTCCTTAATGATCATTTATTAAATAAGAACTGAGTTCCGGAAACACTTAGTACTAAATTCTTTGCTTGCTACCACTTGTGCTGGTTTGAGTGACACAGGACTCTTCTAATGTTTGGGAAAACTGCACTTTCAGAAGACTAGTGTCTGAATTCGTGAAAATATTCACTTTATAGCCAGCTATGGTATGTGGGTTTCAAGGTCTCAGTGTTTTTCAAGCTCACCAGGTGCAGGGATGAGGAGGAGCAAGACCCGGGCACCCGACCCAAGCTGGCCAACAGGTATATTTCATCATCGTTCAATATAAATTACAAAGTTTGCTGTGAAGTTCTCTCTCTTTCTATGATGGCTGCAATCCTGAGAACTTCTTGCCCCAGTGCCAGACCCCTGAGCCCTTCCCTTCCTCCCGAAGCCGTAGCACTCGCAGCACCCAACATTTGCTGTCCACTGCTGGGAGTGCACAGCTTCTGACTGATAACACTGGGTGAATATAATTCTTGTATATTTTATATTGGTATTGGGATCAATATTGGTTCTTTAGTGTTATTAAGGTTAATTATCTAGTTTTATTCTACTAAATCTGTTTATAATTCAGCACCTGGGTTTCCTTGTTTTTCCTCAATTCCCCTTCCCAGGTGGGAAGGGGTTATCCAGTCAGAGAATAATTGTCTAAACCACAATAAATTGTTGTGGGTTTCTCAAACCACACCACCACTACAATGGAAGTCAATGTGACTATGCACGGTAGTGAGCATAAAGTATCATGAGAAGTAAATCTCTGCAGAGTCCAGAATTGAAATACGTTGGGCAGGGACCTAAGCTATTTTTACCATGCTTTTTTCCTGTTAATTGTCACATGCAAACAAAGAATTAACGATCTTTGCTTTATGGAACCAAAATTCTGTATTTCACGGAGTACAGTACAGCAAAGACCAAAAACTGATTTAATATAGCTGTAGTCCTTTTCAAGCAGATAAAAGCTAAAATATAGCCCCATTTTTAAGAAGCATTTTCCTTTTTATCCACTTTCACATTTAGCATTCTTTTTTTTTGAATCCCAGCCATCAATTGAACCAGAATAAAAATGTTTTCAAGAGAAGCATATTGAGAGATAAAATACACATCAAATTAATTAAACATTTTGAAGTTATCCCTGTTTACTGGAAATACAAGCCATATCAGGTCCTAAATGCTTGGAAAATGCCCACCAAATCTTTAAAAGCCTTCTGCACTCACTCACACTGACTAGCTTTATATTTCATAATTACTTTAAAATAATGTATTTATCTGGATAATAAAACTCTATTTTTAGTATAGTAACAGTGCAGCGCTAACTACAGATGAAGATGTAGGTATTAAACAGTTCAGCTGTAGCCAGTGCATCAACTCTCTAACTAAATGTTATCAGTATTCAGAAGGATGCCCAACCCAGAAAGTTAGGGGCTTAACACATCTGCTGTGTAATTCAGACTCTGTTTTACAGTGGTTTCATTACTAACCATAAAAACTGTAACAGTGGAACTGTATAAACAAACTGAACAATGTTTTTACTGTAAAACACGAATGTAATATAAATATTTGCCTTTCCCTTTTCTCAGCATCTGTAATGAGAGCAAATTCATGCCATATGTTTATAGTGTACAAAAAAAAAATAGATCTCAACAATTCATCCATGTAAATGTTGGTTAATCTGTTTAATGTTTTTAACTTTGTGGGGGTTTTGTTTGGTTTTTTTAAACACAAATTTCCTCACAAATCATCAAAAAGCCTCTTGCTCTTGTCAGTGGCTACATTCACCGATTCACAGATGTTTTTAGAGATGAATCTGGCAGAACTTGAAGATCACAGATTTCTCACTGATAACAAGATCAACAGCTCTTGACAGGTTGAGACCTGCCCATGTGGAAAGTTACCGTCCCAATACACAAGCCTGCAAACGGAAAGAAACTGCCACCTCTGAACGCGTTAGAAGACTTCAAAATACAAAAGCAACCGCTTTCCCGCTTCTTACGTTAACAGAGTGTATTAGCAGACTGTATTACATTCAGGTCTTTTTAGTGCTGTGCTTGCACTACTACTGCTTAAAAATTATGTCTACCGTTATTTAACAATTCACTGTCCATCTATATTCGGAAAATAGCTTTGCAGCACACATCACTCTCTTAAGGTGTCTCAGCTGAGCAGATTACTCACAGGAACTTAATGAATTCTTGAACATTATGGCCAAAGTCTGATTATAGTCTCATACTGTTCTAAATCAGCCGTTACTAGCACCAGTACTGGTTAAGGCTTATACTGTTCAGTTCTCCACTAGTAACATAAGGTCTGATTCCATTGCAATTACAGTTTATTAAAAGATTCCTTCACTTCAGAAAGATCTGGATCACACCCTTAAAAAGAAAAAAAAAGCATTATACTCAGCAGTGGCAACAATGCTCTAGTTCGAGTGTCTATGGCTGCAAGTGAGACAAGTTGACGCAGAATTTTTTTATTGCATTCCCAGTTACCTTAATAAAAGATACTGCCTCTTCCTGCAAGGCCTGTTCCCCATAGCAAGGTCTAGATAACTACTTTTATCTTGATTCTTCAGCACAGTCACTATTCAGAGCACTGGAAGATGTAATATGGCTATACATTGGAGGCTTTTGTAACTGTACATTACACTGTGATGGCACGTGAACTAATAATACATAGTTTTAGAATATTGTGCTTTGAAACAATACAATTCCTTATTACAAAATAACATCACAATATTGGAAATAAGATTTTCACAGAAATGTATGTGCTCTTACCAGTACAATATTCTGAAATATTTTCTATTTTGAAGAGATTACTTTTTAAGTGCTTTTATTTAGCACCACTTTGAAACTCTAACTCTGTACTAAGAGACTGTGGGTTCATTCAGTATTTACTACATCTCCAAAGCCATCTTTTACACATTCTTCATTTTTTTCCATAAACGAAAATCAGCCACTAATCATGATGAGAGGCCCTCCCTGAATCATTCATGTAAGTTAACTCCAAGAACAATTTATTGTGCTGGTTCTAATGTAGTCTTACATAGTCTTGATATGGAAATCCCGTATTAATAGCCTGACTAATTCACAGAAAAAGATCACAAAATTAACATCTAATGGATAGAAAAGGAAATTTTATCTTCTGTATCAAGATTAGCATCCATTAGTACCAAGAAACTAAGACAGAATAATATTTTACAGACCTATCCTGTATTCCACGCACGTACACAAAAAATTGTAAGCCAAGGACACCAGTGGAGACAAAACACTACGTGGGAAATCAGTCCCCTTCCTTGAGGGGGAAACGCGCATCGTCAACACATGAAAACTGTTGCCCATGTTCTGTGTAAACGTGCCCAGTTTGCTCCTCATCTTTCTGTGCTTTGCAAGATTACAATTGGAATACAAAAGACTCACTTATCAGGTTTTAATTTCATTCAGTTACTTAATCAGCAAGAATATAAATCACTCCTTAGGTAGAGAATACTTTGGGGGAAAGGAATACAGCAAGGAGTCACGTTTATTGTCTTGGTTTTCTTCACAGCCATTTTCTCTTCTCTTGTCACATCTCCACCTTATAAGGTTTTACATATAAAGGAAACCCAAATTTTCTTTTTACAGTTTAATCTAATCTTTGATGTAGCTGTAGGCTTAACATTGAGGAATAATTACAAAAGAAACATTATACTTTTTATGAAATATTAAACTTACAATTTATCTTTTAATATCTACTTCAAAGACTATTTGACAGGAATAAATAAATGAGGGCTTCTTGGCAAGAAAAGCTGTGATTTATGAAATATTTTATTCATTCATATTCTTAAGTATTTTCTCGAGAATACCGCTAACATCTGGAGCTACGCAGTCTTATCCAAACATTCTGCTCATACTCAATTAGAAAATTATATCAATAATAATGTAAAATAAATTACCTAGCTTCTCTTCCTGGAGCATAGATTTCAACGTTCGTCAGAGCAACTATGTGTACAAACAGCACTGTAGTGTTTTTCATTAAGCCTTAAAGTCAATTAAGCTACGAATTGGAACAATCATTCCTCCTTTGCAAAGTATTGATATTTTTTCTTGGCTGCTCTCAGGCCTTTTCACTACTCAAGGAGAGATTTATGTTTGACAATTTCTTTCTGATTAAAATGAATCATAACTCTAGAATTCTAATTTCCTCTTTTCTGAGCAAGAAATTATCAAACAGTTTTAAACTGATATTGAATTTCATCGTGCGTGAACAACATTCATTTTCAAGATACCAAATGTAAGGCTATACTGATCTCTCTTTTTATCTGCTGCTTTTACATACTTTCTCTTCCTTTCTCTCTCTCTCTCTCTGTACATGTATATATATAAAACATTAGATTGTAACAATATATACCAACTATACCTCTCTATAAAAATTATATTGGACAGACTAGCTAGACCTGTCACATTAAAACTTGTCACAACACTTTACATAAGGCAATTACTCTCTATTTGCAATATTAGCAAAATTCCGCTGTAGTTTAGAAAGAAAATAACTGGAATATTGCAAGTTGCAAACAAACGTCAGTTACCTAAAGTAATTAGCAAATTCATACAAGTAATCCCTACTCAAGTGCCTCAAACTCCATAAAAGAGCTCTTTAGACATAAATTTTTAAAACCAAAGTTTTCTAGATTTGTCTCCAACAGCCAATTAAAATCAGTGTGAATTTGTTTTTTAAACATAATGGCAACTACTCTGAAAAAATCTTATTTTCTCCCATTATTCCTTCCTCCTGTTTTCTCCAAATCTTAACAATTGGATTTTTCTAAGCCATTTAGCTGTCCCATTTTCTCTTTATAAATTTGATTTTCAGCTTTCAGTAAAAGCAGACTGAAGATGGTTTTTTTTGCCTAACAACTTATTTAATAGTACAACAGACCCAAAGAAGAGCTGTCTCTCTGAAGACACTCCGTTTCTGGCCTTCCAGACAAGGATGTCACAAATAGACTCACTAAGGGAACAAGGTGGATGGTTTTCCTAAGTGCTGTTACATATGCTGGACTTTATTTTTAAATGCTGCATTACAGTAGGTTTGATTCGGGTTTTGTTGTCGTTGTGGTGGTGATTTGGCAGTGGTGGTGGCTGGTTGTTGGTTTGGGTTTTTTTTCTAAGAATTACATTTTTTTTCCATATACATTTCAGGCTTTAGTTAATAGAGACCATCAATTAGATAATTGTATCAAAACTTGAAATAACAGCTTTCTTTATACCTTTTTAATTATTTTGTTTTCTTGCAAAATAAGCAGAACTCCCTTTTGCATCAGACAACAAAAAGAATGAAAAAGGAAATATTCCTTGTCAGACATTTAAACCTTAAGTACTACAGCATACTGCCCTACAGAAAAGCCAGCAGAGGATACATATCGCTTTTGGAAATATACATGTTATTATAGAAATACCTATTGTATTACCAGCACAGTATACTTACAACATTTAAACGCACTAGAATTCAATACAGCAAAACTTTTTTAGTTATAAAAGTATAGTTCATGCAAATTCAAAGAAAATGGCGTTTGGATGAGTAGACACTTATGTACCAAATTTTCACCCCTCAGAATATTGGAGGAAGACAGTATTTATAGTGCAGCTCAGAGACTTAATCTCAAAAATATACAAGAAAACGTAATACAACTAGGTAGCACTATTGTTGCCAAAATAATACCCAAATAACATGGACATGAGGCTTTGTAAGGCTGCATCCTAAACAGCTGTATTTTTTTTTAAATTGGTTCCAAACTGAAAAGTTAACTAATTTCCTTTCAACAATTATGCTTTCCCTAGGAATAAGGGAGACAAAATACTGTGGATGCTTTGAAGTTCTTTCTAGCAGGAGAGCTGCAGCTACATATTGAGAATCCATCTGAACCATATGCAGAGGTCATTGACATTTTTCATAAACTCCTTAATTTTAAGAAAGAATTTTCAATTAAAAACTTCCTGCTCTGTAGTTACACCTATAAGCTAAAAATTAATATTTTACATCAATATTTTAATATTACGATCAATCAATCAAATTAATCTTTGTCTCTCCGTTTTCAGTAACTGACTTTGGGGCAGGTTTTTGTGTTTGTTTTCCTCAAGATTGCTTACAATTTGATGTAAATTTTAAGCATCTTGTAATTCATCAACTAATTCTCTCCTGGTTACACACTCCAAGTAATTAAAGTTCAGTAATAACTTATTCTTTCTGCTCCAGCACCTGCATTTCATTTGTTTATTTTCCCAGAGTCATAAATCTGAGGGACTGTCAAAGTGCCATAATATTAGTGCAATAATCAAAGTTAATTAGTCCCTCTCAATAAACAACAACAAAGCCATTACAAAGATGCATTGAAGGTTTTCCAGCTACCCAGTTTACAGATGAGATTCTTTTCTGAACAATTAGAATTTGAAAACTGTTAGTAAATAAATGTAATGTTTCTGAAGTAATTTGACCTTCAGTGATCTTCACTCAATTAACAATTCATTAACTTTTGGTGAGATAATATAGGTATTAAGACAAGTACTCCTGAACTCCCATTGCCTTCAAAGTGCTCAGAGATATGCTTAGAATTAAGGGGGTAATGGGATGTTTTTAAAATAAAGGATACTTGGCACTGCCTTGCTTTAGTTACATGGAAAACATATATATAGCCATATTTAGTTGGACTGGGACTACTAAATTGAGAAGACAGAATATTGACAAATCCAGTTATACTGAAAGAGAATGGATGGATGAACTTTAAACAACAGACGTTACCCTTGCCCCTGCTGGAATTCTCTTGGAATTCCACGCTCTTGAAATAAAAAACAGAAAGAGAACTTCAATGTGAAGTATTGAAGGGGAAAGGAAGATATCTCTCCCTCGCAATCTTTTACTGTAAATCATTAATATCATCTGGTCAAGACTAAAAGGCCTAAATCCAAAGACTGTTTCTTGAAGAGACTTGTGGTTACAAAAATTTATTAATATTGTAAGTATCACTTATTTGGAAATACTTACTTGTAAATAAGCACTGTTTTTTTGCGCTAATATTATAATTATCTGTAGGCTAGTTATGTGTAAATATTAATACTACAGAGTGTTCTGCCATATCATCTGGGAGCAGCTGAAATATTTTCAGAGCTTAGGAAATAAAGCTAAACACTCATCACTAATTTTAGCAGGAAAGAAATAAAATTCCGAGAATCTGATCCTGCGGTTTATTATTCAAGTAAAGTGTATAGGATTGTGTCAACAGATGGAAGGCAGCAGTCATAGCAAGCTCAGACAAAAGTAGCCTGCAATACATACTAGCAAGTAAATGGTTGTGGGAGGAATAAATTAAGAACGCTGAATTTTTTTTTTTTTTTTTTAAAGGGGGGGGGATGGTGGGAAGTTAGAATTCAAAGAGAAACAAGGTAATAGACAGTACTGAAGAGCTTGTATTTGCATGACAAAATGGAAGAAAAATGAAAGAAAGAGGGAAGAAAGGGGAAGGAAATAAAACATTGAGACAGACTGCCTGGCAGCAGTGCTGTTGGGCCTGATGGACTAGGAAAGAAGAGAAACATTCTTGGTTTTGAAGAGCATAAGAATGATCCTCTGAAATCTCCCATAGTATAAAAAGAGTGGGCAAAATAGTGGCTGTCTCTAATATCCGAGCGTGTACAATCTCCTTCAGTTAGTTATACACTTTTGTTCATGTCCTGTCCTATGAACTATGAAACGTGCTTCAGTGGGTCTTTCAAACATTTTTGCCCTTACAAAGCATCTGTACGTAACACGGATAACAGCATGTCAAGCCTTGCAGTCCAACACAGTCATACGAAATGAAAAATTTCTATCACTGATATACCAATGACTGAACAGGATATCACAAAATAAGACAAATGCCTTCTTCCTTAGATTCTTGCATGGCAATGTAATATCCATTTAACTGCTCGTACTGCGCAAAAGACTTCACGTCTTGAAAAACGTAGCTTAGTGTTGGACACTAAACACATTCACTTACCCATTCCACAAGAATGCGTTGTACAGCATCACTGCCTCTTGAAGTATTTCTGCAGGCCAGGATAACATACGCCCCATGCAGTGCAAGAGACTTCGCAGTTTCAAAACCTATGACAAAACATTTTCCTAGTCAGAAATAGATCTCACTAATAAAACAGAGCTAGAAAACTACCTGAAAAGGTGAGCCACACATTTAAGTATTCTAATACTACCTGCAGTCTGACTACCTGTTTGACAGTCACCTGGACCCAGCTTTTAAGAGCACATATGAAAAAAGGTAGATACCTCAATTTGAGTAGATCTCTGGGACAATAAATGCATACATTTTGTGCAAAATAGGCTTGGGATCTTCAAAAAGCAGATTCAATTTCTCTGCCTTGGTGTCTTCAAGTGTTAGACGAGCAGGATTATACTTACTCCTTACTTGTTTGACTGTGAAGAATGAGCTATCCGGCGAGATACTGCAGGATGACTACGCTTGGCAACATCCCACTGAAAGTGATAGAGTATTCTACAGTTGAGTTCTGGGCTCTTTAGATGCACAGTTAGCCTTTGATTCATCAATCAGAGGACCACCTATGGCAAGGGGGGAACCATCCAATGGGATGTGTGAGGGATTAAGAATCAAAATCACATGGAGATAACTACTCCTTTTTCTGATCCAAACACCACCCCATCTGGAGAACACTGCTGCACAAAACCAGGGACCAGAGAACTATCCAAGTGTTAAACCATTCCCAGGAGAGGGTTGCCGAGCTCATTCTTAGAAAATTAGATTCTACCTAAGGAGATCCGTAATCTACATGTGTGATTTATTATGCATGCGCTTTAAAAATCTTTGCTAACATTTTCCTTAAATTATCTGTGTAAAATCAACTCGGTTTTTGTCTCATCATCAACTGATATACAGAGAACAATTTTTCACAATTGTTCTCATTATGAATAATCAATGAAATACCATGCAGCTTCAACATATTGGTTATAGTACCACGGGACTAAACAGGCCACGGGACTAAACAGATGACACAGAGAAAAAATAAACCATGAAAAATTCCCCGCTTTTGCATAACTCACTGATATGACTTAATCTGCAAGCACATTCTTTCCAAGTCTGAAACAAGTGGACAGACAGTTCACACTTTGCTGCAATTAAAGCACAGCATGAATCTATATCCCCAGGTTTTTTTCTTTCATCCACAGAACAAAGTTTCACAGTGAATTTCTAAATGACTGCAGACAACCTTTTTTTGCAATACTGTTAATCATTTCTTGCCCATTCTGGATTTGGGCACTTCATTTCTCCTTTCTAAAAGGAGACTTCAGATTTCAGATTAATTTCATTTTGTTAATTTGGGACTGTACTGCAATTAAATGAGATTAGTTCAAATTATGAAACTGTCCACCAAAAGCTGCAATTCTTTCCATCTTGACATCATCTGCAAGCTTTATAAGCATACTCTGTTTCACCATTCAATTCGTTAATGAAAAGCTGCATAGAAGTTGGTCCAAGGTAAATTTCATTTAATTGAAAAAAATCTGTGAGAATTTACACCAGGAGACGATGAGTTCTTGGGAGTGCAGAATGCCCATAAAGTGCAGAGAACCAAGCCAGAAACCGCATTTCTATCAGTGGTGAGCTACTACGTATTTGCGATGTATTCAATACTATCACTGGGTGCCCATCTCCATGGAGAACTGTAACAATGACAGAAATCTCCATCTAGCTGAAAGAGGCATAACACAGGTTAATGAGTTCCAATTAGACAAGCTTAAACTAGAAAATGAAGAATCAAACTGAAATGCCCAGCGATTTGAGTATATGAAGAAGTCAAAGAGAAGAGGTATTTGTTTTAGCTGTATGACATTTAAAGCATGTTCATGTTTTCCTTTTAAAAACTGTTTACCAAAAAACCTATTAAAATGGGCTGTCTCACTTGCAAAACACCCCGGAGCAACAAAATTCAGTTACAGCACAAGACACAACTTACATTATAGAAACAACAGACACCAAGACGAATTTATACCATTTTCTGCAATTACGTACTTACGGTATTTAAGTCCAAGCAATTTTCTTGTATCTGTCTTAAAGCCATTCATTGTACCAAGCAGCTTTAATTACCTGGGTAATTCATTGCATGCACATGAATTCAGCTACAGCGTATGCAAAGATGTCCCCTGTTCCTAATTCCACTTTAAGTGTATTTAACTAGAATTTTTTCATGTAACTAATGTAAGACATGTTGTACCAGAGCACTATTAGCTAGCTGTATGCTTCTTGTTTTGCACAAAAAATACACTTATTTTGACCAGCTTACCATAATATTAAAAACTAGTTGGAATGCCCGGGAATACAGTTTTTCTACTGTTATACAAAGATCTAGAGCTGATGGCCAGTTTAATTAGCTAAGTGTGATGATGTTTTGCTAACTCTACCCCATGTCACACTGTGCAAAATAATAAATTCCAAGCCATTCTTTGTTACAGTTAATAACTTGATTCTCATTATAAAATAAACTGAAAAAGATTAAAATTTAACCAAGTTACATGCTGCAAATTAAGTTAATTTTAATACCAACTTGATTTTTCCCACAAAACTTGGAAATGAGTGTTAAACACTCCTCTTTAGATATACTTGCTCTCTTCTGGGCCACCAAAGGATGATTCTTCACCCTTAGGCAGACTTGTTCTGAATCTTTCCATGAAATGATGTGCTTAAGAAAACCTCTTTTTAGAGAATTTTTAAGCAGCAGTCCATCCTTCCATTCAAAATACTGCCACTGGTCAAGTGCTTGATGTCTCTCCCCATCAGACACATTTTGAACTACAAACTCATTCACGAACACTCTTGCACTGTATGTAGGACAGCTAGATTTATGCAAAAGGAGAAAAACAAATCCAGGTACCCCAAACCACATAAAGGTTCCAATTCAACTACTGAATTAGTGGCTATAGGTAGGGATCGTACATAACTATTATTATTTGGTCTTTCTATCGCTTTGTGTGGAGCATAATTCATGAGGCACCCTTTCAGACCATCTACCAGATGAAATATATCAAGAAGAAGTCTTCTTCACAGAGCTCACTGGGGTTTACGTACGACCTACCCATCAACTTGCTCACTCTTGAGACCGCAGCGGTTTTAGTCTTTAGATTTATGTCCATAAAATAAATCTTTATAGACCTGAAAATCCTCATTAAGCAGTACAACTAAGTACCTTTACAGTTTAAGAAACAACTATGCCGGAGCTTGGAAGAATGCAACTTCTAACTGAAACACCTGAGGCAGGAGTTTGGAAGCACCTCAGTATCCAAGCCCTTTTATGGCTTTAGCTTTTTGTTTCCCCTGCAAAATTTAAGGCATCTTTCCTGCCTCAGCGTCACATAGCTTAAACAGGTGGGGAAAACACTCTGGTATAGTGGAAAACTTTAATTCTTTTAACAGACTTGTGTTAAACTAAGTTTGCCAACAACATTTGTATTTCAGCAAAATGTAGCCACGTTTTCAATATACAGCAAATTTCAAAACCTCAGCCTAACACAGGGATTGGGTAAAGTACAAAACTATTTAAACACCATGAAGAAAAACCTTGCCTATCTATAAAAACTTCATTGAATCAAAACCCACATTGAATATGGTTTCATACACCGAAGTTAAACCACAAACATCATAAATTCCCAAACAACAGTAAAATGTCAAAAAAAAAAAAAAATCACAGTACAGTTGAATAGAAAGAGAAATCTAAATAACTATGTTAAGGATGTGCATAATTAAGGAACCAGAACCTTAATTCTACCCACAAAAGCAACTCTATAGACTTCAAAAGAACCAAAGATTTCTTTAAAACTTCACTTAATCTGAGACTGCAGCTACCAGTGCGCTGTCTCACAGAGACACAGCCCTTTCACAATGAAGGAACGTTATCAGCAACGATACTAGTTTCTTTTCCAGGAAACAAATCCTATCCTCCAGGGTCGAACCTCCCCTGCACCATAGTGCTAGGGCACTGCTATTTAACCCAGGTAAAACGGATAGCACAGCCTACTGCCATTCACACTCTGCCTAGCTGCAGCGGCTGGCAAAGGCTGCACATGGCTCAAGGAAACTGTGCCCAGACTCAATGTATCATGGTTCTGTGCATCACTTTTCAGATTTCAAAGCAGGCAGTTTAAAAAAAGCTGCAAAACTTGAATATCTTCTTATAGGAAATCACACGTTACACACTAGTGGTGTTTTTTATTAAGTAGGAACAACCACATTAGAAAAACAGCATAGGGTAATATACTCGAGCATCACGGACAGCCAAGTACAAAGAATAAAATAGATACTTCCCCCAAATGTGACACAAGAACAACATGCTTACACAAAGTGCACTTTGGAAAAAGCAATTGCAGTATATTTAAATGCCCATGTATAATACAACGTTGAGCAAATGTAAACTCAAATAAATTTCAAGTGATTGCCCTGGAAATCTCAAGAGACAAGACTGTCCTGAGACCAACTGCTCTTGCTGCTGGTGCTGTAGCTGAACGAGCTCTAATCTGACACTAAAAGGGAAAATCCTGTTGAAGAAGATGACATACATGAGGATAAACTTTACGGCACAGCTCTCTACATCACCAGCTACCCTAAAGGACTGGTAGCAGACCTAACAAGAGAGCTACAAGTGCATGAGATTTGCTACAGAAATTTAAAAGCCTTCAGCCCTTTGCTTACAGCGTGCTTTTCATAAAGACTCAGAAATTAGCACTCAATTTCATTCTTCATCTTCTGTGATGATTGTTCAATTCAATACTCACATTCTTGTCTATCTGCAGTCGACTACTGTCACTGAATTTTGGGACAGATTTTCAGCTAACAGTCTCAATTAACAAGCAGTTAGCATCGCTCAATTAATGCCAACTACGTTGTGTCAACATATACGAGACGAGTATAAGGCTCTGTCAAACGGTGCAACCTCCTCTATAAAACAGAGAAAGGGATTCACTGAGTTGAAAAGTAATTCAGCAATTTCTCATTTAAATAAGTAGACAGCATACAGTCCATTTACCATCGGGGGAAATTTTGTAAAGAATTTGCATCAGGCATTTACATGTTTTAAAACACTCCTTTATTCTAAATATAAGAA
This sequence comes from Burhinus oedicnemus, assembly GCA_008921705.1. Classification (NCBI taxonomy): domain Eukaryota; kingdom Metazoa; phylum Chordata; class Aves; order Charadriiformes; family Burhinidae; genus Burhinus; species Burhinus oedicnemus. The sequence continues at coordinate 1,968,886 of VFFE01007257.1, forward strand.
AGTTTGAATATACAAGAAGAAATTCAAAAACATTTCAGACAATAGCAAGTTTTCCTCAGCTTCTGTAGGTTCTCCCAAATACTCCAGCATAAGTTGGGCCTGTCGTTTACAACACATTTGAAATGCAGTGATGCCATCTTTCTTTACAACAGCTTAGTCCTCAGTGTAAAAGCCTACAGGGTTTGTTTGTATTTAGTTTCTTCAAAATCATTTCTTCCTTTCTCTCCACCGATAGAAGAGCTCTGGAGGCCCTGAGATTCCAAAGTGTCTTCACGTGTGCTGAGTAATGATTTAAAGCTGTCATGAGTCCAGGCTTCCTTGGGCCCTATGCCACAGGCAGTTGGAATGTGAACTAAAAGTGAGTCCAGAAGAAAACCACCTTCCCTTCCACCACAGTAAACAGCAAGATCAAGTAAGTGAACAAAAGCGTTCTGTGGAATTGGAAGTGAAAAGCATTAGCCTGCTTGTGTTACATACTTCTGGCCTTTCATGCACTGATGGATTACTTATGGACAGTAGAACAGAAGAAACCAACTCAGAATTTGTAAGCACGACTGTATTTTATCACTAAAAGTGTGTATTACTTTCACAGCTGTGTTCAGGTTTTTCTTTCCCCCCCCACTACATTGTTCTCAAACTTTCATGTTGCTTTCTGAATTGCAGCAAACACCTACTGGGTTCTTATAAACAGACAGATGCCCCATTTGCAGAGTGAAGTGAGTTAGTTTTCAGAATAGATCTGGGGTTTTTGGAAATATAAATATTTCCTTTTAATATAAAATGGGTAAGAGACTTGTACAAAATCATCCTTTGATAAACGAGCAGTTGGAAGAGCAATTTCTTCTCTATAGATGGTATTATGATATTGCAAGTAAAAATCCAACTTCCAATTAATAGGAAGCTTTTTATTTGTACAATTTGGTTCTTCTTGGGAAGGATCAATAATTCTATATAACCTTCATAAAGTAAAAGCAACAGCTTTTTAAATTAAATCTGCAATCCAGAAAATATGAAACCTTAATTAAAACATTTCTTGGCACTAAACATAAATGAAAAAATACTTTCTGGCCTCTTTTACTCAAGGGCAGTATAGTCACTAGTTCAGGAGTTTGCGTTTAAACTCTGATAGTGTACAAAACATACAAGTTAAAAGAACTCCTTCCTCCAGGCAGAAGCGATACAAAAAGAAGGATGCTCTTTTCTCAGTTTTTTGGTCTCCTTGTTCTGAGTTCTTTCCAGAAAAAAATAAACAACTCAGACACTTCCTCTTGAACTAAGCATAGGCCAGTTTTCAGCACCTCAATTTTACTTTGGTTTAAGTATTCTCATTGTTTGGTCAGTGTGTTTCCAACAACACAAACCCAACACCTTACCTAGAAAACCTGTTACATGCACAGAATCACCAGAGTCTTGGCAGTTTTAAGCCATCAAACAAAGGCCAGTATGTATGCATCTTTTTAAACCCTTAACGTTCTGATAAGGCACAACAATTTTTACTCAACCATCAGAAAGTTCATCTGCAACATTCGATCGTCATCAAAATCATACTTGATTTTTTTTTTTAATGCAGAAGTAATAAAAGTATCACAAAAATATTTTTCCAGGTAGAAGATGTCACTCCCTTCAAATACCCTTTGCTTTGAAAATGAAACTTTACATTTTTCCTGGATCAAGAGTAAATTTGAGTTTTTGCTAAAAGGAAGGAAATGAGAAAAACCTTAAGAGCAGAACCCTGACACAATATATAATACGAATACCTTTTTTATTTTTATAAAAATACAACACCTAATCTACATTAAATGCAATTTAAGTCCAGTTTTACTACAGAGGAGAGTTATGAAAATGTTAAACACTCAAGAACTTGCAACAAATCAACTTTATAATCCAAAACTGACTCTCATCCCAACTGCTGCACCTCAAACAGACTAGGTGTTTTTTTTTGATTTTTGGGACCCAAGAGAACTACATATAAATGGAAAAGAGACTTGTCTCCTAGACGTCACTAGATTTATTTCAACCTGGAAGACCTAAACACCAGTGACAGTGAAGCACATCATCTTATTCAACACTTCCTCAGAAAGGAGTAAAGCAGATTCGAATGTGCTAAAGATAAAGCGATGAAGAATTTGGAGTTATGTAAGCTTCTTTTCGGGTTGAAATACTGCAACAACGATGCGTGATTTAGGGAAGGATCTTCTGCAACTGAGATCATCGTTGCCTGTGCTGGTGGTTTAGGGGTACAGCATCCAGCAGATCTTTCACCTGGAGTGATGGCAGCCATATGCAAAACATCACATCCTTGACAAACTCAGACTTTTCAGAGTCCAGAAAGCACCATGCATTCTCTATCAGGATTGTTTGGCCACAATCACTGTGCTTCAATGTGGATATTTAGGACAAAATCTTAGAGGCACATTATTCAAGTTGCTCCAAATGCAAGTTTTCAAGCAAATAAAGCACCAAGATACTTTAAGAGACTAAATTTAAAATGAGCAATTCACCTGAAATACTAATACTGCCTTTGTTTCTGTGTGTTTTCAGGCACGTGGTAACAACATATACTGATAGTTTTCATTGAAAATGTTGATGTTATATGAAAGATACAGCCTGCCTCTCCCTTTGTGTGTAGATTGGACAAATGTGTTTTTCTTGGAGCCAGGAACCACAGAAAAAGCCAACCAAAATGAAATAGGATGACTAATGCACTGGTTCTGTTTTCCATCTAACCAACTTAAAAATATGCACTCATTACACATTACGCTTCTTTGCAATATACTGTTCTGGGCAAGGCAAAGTTATTCTTAATAATAAGTGCATTGCCATCGTCACTGACAAAACTGACTATAGTTGTTTCATCTGAAGGGATGACAACACTAAACAAATATGAAAAAACCATCCTTAAATTGATGGGATTACAAAGATCTGTGACTCATTGTTTCTGTAAAAAATTAAAAATACATCATTTGAGGCAAAGAAAGCTAAATCCCTAACTGAAGATGCTGCAAGCGAACAAAAATACAGAACAGTGACTATGTCAGGCACATACATTACAAATACGCTGCGACAAAAAGCCACAAAGTTGTGATCACACCTTATATCCACTCTAGTTGTACTGTCCAAAGACCCCTACCAACTCACTTTAAAATGCAGTTACACAGATGTGAACAAACCTTGGACTTCCACCCTCTCAGCTCTCTTAAAACCTAACACTGACAATTATCTCAGCTATCCACAGGCACAGTCTAGCAGCAGATTCAGACCCACATTTCCTATCCTTTACGCTGTAGATGTGCTACTATCCAATATAAATACTGCAATAATAGACAAGGGTTCCAGTCTGGAACAAACCCTATTGTGAGATGCAGCATATTAAATAGAGAGCCAAGCTACTTAACCTTGTTTAAGTTGTGTAAAGACAACTCCCACCCACCATTAAATCTCTGCTCCTGAAGTACATGGAGATGACCACCCTGAAAAACTGTGGTTTTGAAATAAGTCAGACATTCTGAAAGCAGCTTAATTAAAACGTAGGGGGAGACAGAACCAAAACTGAGATTTAATACTACACTGCACAGATCAAGACTTTTCCCCCCCACCCCCAGTTGCTAGGTCATGTAAATACAAGCAGGTCCTGTCAGGTGCCTGACTAGAGGAACAGTGGCCAGGGATTAGAATGAAGGGAAGAGAAGGAGAGGAGATAAGATATGAATTTTCAGTTAAATGCCAGTTTTATCTTTCATATCTACTCCCTGCATTAGATGTATATCAGCAACCAAAAATCCCAGTCAAAAAGGATTCAGACATGCATCTTCCACTTCAACTAATGCCCAAAGCTCTGTTTAAACAATATACACTGCTTTAAGAGAAGAAAAAAAACAAGTCTCAGCATTCATGTTTCATCTTGCCTTTCTTCATCTATTACATGATAGGATCACGCTCACAATCAAACTCCAAACAAATTATTCCTGAATATTTCTTTAAAGTGTATTGCACCAGTCCAATGGACATGATCAGAGTGGCATTTGACCAATACTAACATAATTTGCAGAAACTAACACAACCAGTCATAGATTAGCATTGCATCTGCAACTGAAGATTACTCTGTCTGTACTTTTTATTCTCAGTGTTTCTTGAAGCATAGAATAAATCTATGTTTTCTTTTGATAGTGGCTTCTTGCAAGCACATCAGCCCGTTTCCCTAACACAAATCAATTACTGTATTTAAAAAAAATATATATCAGAATTTAGCATTTGGCTTTATATTTCAATGTTTAAGGAGAATTTATTAGAGAGTTTATTTTTCTGTTTGCGTAGAATTTTTTCCTTTGTAACAGATAACATATTACACAGGGGAAGACAGGCATCTGAACACACAGCAACATGGCACATTTTCTAGACAAAAATAACCTTTCCACCTAAAAGTGCATCTACATGTATTATTATTAAGTCAAACAAAAAGAGTTTGTTACTCTATTCAGAATTACATATGCTTATATTCCTAACGGATAAAAAAATATTTTCTTAGACTAGTTAATACACTACTTTTATTTTTACTGCAAAAATAAACACTTCCAAAATAAACATTGAACTGAAATCTAGAGTAGCAAAAACCAATAAATCTGCCCACAATGTAAGTCAACATCAAATCAGCATCTGAACGAAATCTAGATCAGATTTGAGTAGCCAAAGTTGACATGACATTTAGGGCACACTACTTCCCAGTAAGTAATCATTCCTGAATGTTTAGTCACTATGGGATAAGTGACCATTTTTTTTGTTTGTTTAAATAAAGCCAGTCTATTTATAAGCACCATTACTTGAATGTATTATTAAGGAAATAAATAACAACATTTTTGTACATGCTTCATTACTGTTTTATAGCAAAGCTGAGGCAAGCTAAAGAGAAGTGCTGGCAACAAAACTCACAACAGTCACAAAAAAAAAAAAAAATTAAGGATTTACCTAACATTAGTAGCAAGTATCATACGCCAATGATAAAAAGAGTCCAGTTTCTAGCTAATTTACACACCCTTGAAGGGTTTGTATTCCGGAAAAGTGTCAGTGCAAGAGCATTCGTTACTGGGTTTATCAAAACATCTGATCAGGTATTCATAGAATCATAGAATGGTTTAGGTTGGAAGGGACCTTAAAGATCACCTAGTTCCAACCCCCCGTGCCACGGGCAAGGACACCTCCCACTAGACCAGGTTGCTCAAAGCCCCATCCAACCTGGCCTTGAACACCTCCAGGGATGGGACATATTTAGTATCAACTAAGTTTTGAAAGCTGTTTTGAGGGGCATATGTTTTTTCAACTCATCCCCAAAACTTTGGGGCTTTTTTACCCCCTTATTGTTGCTATTTTTAACACACCTTCTTAGACAAGCTTACTCAGGTGACCAGAAAAAAGCCCAGAGAATTTAAAATTTATCTTTAACCACCTCTCTCGGGCTTTTTTTTTTTTTTTTTT
>VFFE01007257.1:1974404-2100302 GCA_008921705.1 Burhinus oedicnemus
AAAAAAAAAAAAAAGTTCAGAGAAATGGGGTTGGCAAACTCTCCTTCTCTAAAGCTGCTCCTTGCATCAGCAGTAGCTTTAGGCAACACAACAGCTTTTCCCACCAAAGCAAAAAATGGAGAAAAAAGCCAGAAGTTGCCTAGCTTCTTTTCAAGTGCACTTCTGTTCTTCTGTAAGCCAACAGTATCATAGGTTTCTGTACTGCTGAGCTGGGCCCTAATTAAACATAACAAAAAAATTAGTTGCATGTTTTGAATCTCCTTTTGGCAAGTACAACAGTGCAATGTTAATAAAAGTAAATTTAATAAAGAGGAATACTTCATCCAAGGCAGAATAATTAAAAGACATACTGTGCTGTCAGCTAAAGCGCTAGATCCTCCAAGCTTTAATCTCTAAGTTACTTCATGAGAAATACTCAGTGTTATGTAAAGATATCACGAAAGTACTATAACATAAATTGGACCAAAATTTTTTCTTAAAACAAACTTCGTATTTATTTAAGATTTTAAAGCATATACTAGACATTTTACAGATAAATAATAAAACAAAGTTCTGTCCTAAACAGCTTGCAATTTAGGTTACAAAAAAAGATGTCTTAGAGAATCAAGCATACACAGCTAGGTCCTGTTCTAAAGAGCTCGCAGTTTGTGTCACAGGGGAAAGGAATAGATGAGCAGACCGAAAATTAAAACACCGCTACTTGATTTCTGGCAGTCACTACCAACCTCTGTCTTTGGACAGCATGAGATAAGGCGATTTGTTTAGTTAAGCAGCAGAGGAAGATTTTAATACAAGAGTCATTTCAGGATCCTGTGAAAAGAACTGAATACAGGGAAGATGCGGTTCACTGTTCTTTCTAGGGCAAGCAAATAAAAACAGCAGGTAAGAGACAGCTAGCAACAGGCAAGATAACAAGACACAGAGGTTGGGGAATTTATACAGTCCTGGGTTACCTCCTTAAATTCTAGTTTTTCTGGATTAGATGGTATTCAGGATGGGTACCAACCTCCCAAGGTTCAAAACTGGCAAACCTTTTGGGCGTGCTTTAAACTACGAAGGAAAGAGGGAGATGGGAAGCTGTTATGTAACTCAAATGATCCATCATGTGGTTCCGAGATACAAAGTAAGGCAGGAGATGGAGTTCTGAAACAAAAGATGGAGAATAAGAAGAGTATTAACAAAAAGTGTCTATACACAAAGGCAAGGAGAATGGAAAACAAGCAAGAATTAAAAGTCATTAAATTATAATGTAAGGCCATGAGGAAAAAAACAAACAAACAAACAAAAAAAAACCCAAAGACTTTTTTGCCACACTTTCAAGGAGGGCACAAAAACATTATCATGCATCTTCTCACACCACAACTAATGTATATTTGTTTAGATGATATTTGAGGTCTATCTGCCAACAGCTGGAACATCAGCAACCCACCCAAGAGCTCAATGACAACAACCTGCTAAAGCAAACGACCAATTACAGCTGCATGTTCTATACCATTTTTTTTCCACCTTCCAAGAAGTTAGGCCTTGCCAGTTCGGGGAAGGGGATGCTAAATCCAAAAATACATATGCCTACAAAACTTCACATCTGTAAAATAGCAAAAACTGCCAGGTGAACAAGCATACTAAACGTTTTCTAGAACCTACTGTTTTTTGACAACATTGTACTCTAAAATTTTGAGTCACAATTTGGAACATTACAGTGAGTTAGGTAAAAAGCATTACTTCTACTGATCGCCAGAATCTAGTGTTGAATAGTTCACTCAAGATCACACAGAAATCAGGCTTTACAATTCCTGATCTCATATCCAGTCTGCCTTGCCTGTGACAAGTTCCCCAGTTAAATGACCAAATTTTAGGTTGTGTGTAAAAAGTCTAGTAAGTGATATTTATTCATCAAACAACATCATATACCATTATGAAGCATATCTCTGCCTTACATTCTAGATAGATAACTTTGTTTTGCAAGAGAACTGTTTAAAGTATCAGATACAAAGAACAGAATCAGGAAGTCTAGGTCTCTATTCCTTTGACCACGGATTAGATACAGAAACAGATACAGTAAGACACCTTCTCACAGATCACATTCTTCATTTACTCAGGATGCCAAAAGGCTATTACCAAGTAGGTCACGCACATTTTTATGTACTCTTCAACGGGTATCTTGGTAAGGCACAAAATAGTCCAAATTTACCTTCAGAGTTACAAATCCTTCAACAAGAGTAACATTTATACCCCTCAGCAACTGCTCACAGCCGGACAGAGATCCAAACAAAAGCAGCACTTTTGGGGAAAGCTTTCTTTATGCATTTCTAGTTGTCATGTTTTCTACTCTTAATATATCTTAATTACTTCTTCTGCTAAAGAATTAGAATAGCTTTCAGGAGTATACTTTTTATCCTGTGACAGAATAATCCAACTCCCACTTTAAATTTCAATATGGACATGGACGTAATCTGCAAGCTTAGGTCCGTTCATGCAGCCACATGTTGCTCCGTACGTAAAACAAGACTAATAAAGCATTTCTCAAAATCTTAAGTAGCATTGTTAATGTCTGTAACATACAAATGTTACAGTGAGAAGTGAGAAATGCTGCTCATGCTTGCCAATGGCAGAAGAGGAACATAACCAGAACCTCTCACAGTTCCTGGATCTCTGAATACATAATGTAGTATTTTCTTCTTCAATTCGGTTGTGTTAGAGGAGAATTAGAGATCCTCCTCATAAACCTTTAAACAGTGTTTTTTTGCACAAAGGCAGCTTTTTGACTAATCAGTACAAGAGGAAAACGCCCCACAAATTTTATGAACTTGAGTTTAGATATCAAAAATAAAGGGAACACAATTATAGAATATGCTGATAAAGCTGCTTGGATAAAGAATAAATAATGAGGAGAAATAAATGTACCTTCTACAAAAGATAACATAACCCAGAAAAAAATGAAAAATTTCTAAGCAACACTCATTTTTCTGAACCTCAAGTCGCTGTGCCTGCGGAAGATTTAAATAAATATATCCAAAACTGAACTGTGAGAGTTCCTTGTTCAGACAGACATTGTTAATATCAAGAAAGTACAATAAGAAACAGAAAACTTAACTTGTTTTTCAATATAAAGGAGACCGTAATTAAGAACAGGAACTTAGAAACAGTGACCAAGGTAACTGCAATTAAATGAAGAGGAGATGAAATGTAAAGCATATTACTAAAAAACTATTAGGATTTCAAGACAGCTGGTTTGTAGGGGGCTTTCTGAAGCAACAGATAAAGTACTAAAAGCCACTATGTAGAAGTACAGCAAGAAATCAAAACCAGCTAGGTGTTACATGAACAGAAAAACTGAGGTTATATAGCTGAACAGAAGATCTCACATATTAAAAAGAAAAGCCTATAGAAGAAATGGAAAAAGGAGAAGAAACAAACAAACAAAAAACCACCTTTCACTCACAAAATAAAAATAAAAATAACAGGAAGGCATAAGACTTAGTGAGTGGTCAATAACAGAATAAGAACTGCAAATATCATTAATTAAAAAAAAAAAGCCATCACAGAAGACAAAACTGCCTTTGTTTTTGATGGTCCTCCCTTGAGAATTAGTAAAATAATGTGACATTTGATGTATTTCTTCTCCTAAGTCACACACTGTCTTTTAAAAAGGTTTGGATATGGTAGACGTAGATCAATTTCTTTCTCATGGTACTATTCCTATTCTGTAATTCAGGCAAAATTCTGGCCTCACGAATTCTGAAGTCAGTAGCAAGACTCTTGTTAATCAGGTCAGGATTTCGATCTTTATCTTCCCAAGTTCTTACCTGCCTCCTCTCACTTCCTTCTTGGTAGGGATTTACTGTTTCAGATTTGAATTTCAAAACTTTACAAATCCTTCACACAAACAAGCTTGAAAGGGACACAAGATACTGAAATCCTTTCTTCTTGTGACCCTACTGCTTAGCATAGGTATAGTCACTAAGAAATTTTTTGCTGGTAAGCCAAAAAACATCATGTCCATTAATGTACATCTTTAGGCTGTAACTAGAGTTCACAGCATCTAGAAAAGTCGCTAGATGTCTCAGAAGAGACTGGCGTTAGAAAACAGTACATATTTATCAACCTCTTCTGTCCACACCATGTAACAAGCATTCAAAAAAAAAATGCAAATGCACAGCTGAAACTATTCAAACAACTCTTGCAAAACATGGAGACACAAGATGATGTGGGGAGTAACTTCTGTACTGCAGCAAGATGGACTGAATCACACGAACGGTCTTTTCATCTCTGGACTATGAAATATGCGTAAGATAATGAGAAAAACCTTTGTGAAATTAAATATTTCAAAAGACAGAAAAGCTATCAAGTTATCCTGCAGCCCATTGAAAAGTCTTTTAACTCTTAGACAACAGACAAGAAAATAAGTACCACATATGAAGGCTCCTGTTCTACAAATACGTTATTCCCCTGCAAAAGGGGTACCAGAAAGCACAACACAGGCATATAGCTCAATCCCATCCTTTGTGAAAAGATTCCATTACAAGTAGTAATCATTATTGAACCTTTTAGCCCAGATGTAATTTCTTGTATGTTACAACAAGTTTCACATGCATTGTGAATTTCAGCCAAGGTTGATGAAGTTCAATAACTTGGCTAACCAACCATGTGTACTACTCATTACAGAAGTAATAAATAGATTCATCAAAATGGACATGAAAAAGCAGTATGAACATCTGACACCATTTTCAGCTTACTCAATAAGAAAAATAAATTACAGAAGTCCAAGAGGACCTTTTAATATTTACAATATGTAACAAGTAGACAGTTGGAGCCTTACGTAAAGCGGAGCAATATTAGTATTCCACAATATTAAGCCAGACTTAAAACAGAGTGATCGTCCTCCATCACTATGACCTACCATAAATTCCAGAATACAGGACTGTAAACTAAAGATTACTCTCTTCTATTAACATTACTCAAAGTTTGGAAATAATAGCTTTTAGTAGTTTTTTAATTGTTCAATATACATCAGTACCAATCCCTGACTGCCAGCTACTAAAATCCCGCAACAGAATGAGTTAAAAGTTCCACCCCACAGGCACGTTTTCCTCCATAAACTGCACTTTTCTACACCAATTACCCAGATGCCAAGTTTGGTCCACAGCCTGTGGATCACAGGACTTAAAAAATTCAGCCTATAATTTTTCGGCATTACTTTTCCTGTGAATTCTTCATTAAGCAAGCAGCTTTTCCTCAAGAGAATGAATAAGTCTGTTGAAGCCAGAGTAATAATATGAAACTAAAAAACATGGCTGCATATACAATACCAAACTGTATTAGGCTGAAGGATGATTATTTTTCTCCCTCACCCTCCCCACCCAACCACATTTTAGAAGGGCTTAAAACCAAACCCTCATTGTCACTGTTTTGCTGGCAAAGGATGGCAAGAAAACAGACCCTAAACAACACAACTGTGCTGGCAGAAGACCCTGCTGTAAGAGTTACATCTGCAAAATGATGTTTTTATTGGGTAACTTATTTTTCTCATGAGACCTTATTTTATTCTACCAGGGGAAAGCATACACATGCTGGCTGCACCCAGGCCAGTCATGCTTTTCTGTTAATATGCTGTGCTGCTTATAATAGTGAAACATGTGATAAATAGAGCCTAGAATTCGCCCCCAAAAAAATTAAAATATACATCAAGGAACAACTCTTTCATGCTTAAGAGCCCAGTAAATACAAAAGTATCCCATGAAAATAATCTCAGGGACAGCTAGGACTTGGCCAAGAAAAATAATCCAAGGTTATATATTGCTGACCTTTCTGTCTGTCTCACAATAAGCTTTGAACCCAAACCTCCATAAATAATATCCACTTTAGTTCTGCACATGTGAAACACTTGCAGCACGAAAACACACAACCATGCAAAGGGTGTAATTGTTTGTTCACCACAAGTTATGCTGGCATAGCGAGAACATAAAATGCATCTCCTTAGCAAAACTCCAGTTTTTCCCTTCTCTCTGCACCACCGAGCTACAAGCGAATTACATACAGAAATTAATAAACACAGTCAGAAATTTCAACTTACCGGTCCACAGGATTTCATGCATTTATGAAAACTAATTTTGATTAAGACAACAAACTCTTTTCACTAAATTGGGGAAAAGATCTAGACAGCAGGAAAAGACCATTCAGAAAGCACTGTCACAAGCTTCCTTCCCCATGTCACATCCCTTTTTTCTGCTCTCGTAAGAAAAAGTGTTGCAAGTAATAGACCATTACTGGAAAGCAAACACCTTGCTGTATATTCATCATAATAAAAAATACAAAAACCAAGTTTACACTTAGAGATCTCTGAGAAAAAGTTAACATACGAATAAAACCAAAACCAGACAGATGTATTTTCTCTTAAAGATTATTTTTTCCAATACAAACTATCCGACAAAAACAGGCTGATTTTTTCCAAGGCTGACAAAATTCAGGTGTTACAGCATAAGATTCCAAACCCATACAAGAAATCATAAAGTGAATCTGAAACAGAGGACTATCTTGAGCAATTCCTTTGCGTAAGTCCTGCCAGTTGTATACCCTCTAAATACTATTTCTTCTGGAAACAGAGAGAAATTAGAAAATAGACTTTGTGCTTTCAAAGAAAAACGTGCACGTTTTTCATGGAAAATTTGCAATCTAGCTCAAAAACAGAGCTGAACGAGTCCTTACTGACAGATTCAGGCAAACATCTGTGGGCTTAGACCACCAAACTCCACACAATACAGTGAAAGACAATGAACATATTTAAGACAGGCAGACTAATACTATTAAAATGAGAGTCCGCAATGGTGTTTGTAAGGGTCTGTTTTATTCCTCCCATATGATCTGAGTTTGACTTAAATGAGACTATTCACTGGTCTAATTAGGATTCAGCAAATGTTACCTTCTTTGTGAAGGCTGACAAAGGCAGCCTCAGTAAAAATGCTATGTCACCCACAAATAATCTCCGTAACTTCTGCAACTACAATAGTTCCCCATATTCACAAAATTCTCTTCTCTGCAGGTACAGCACAGTCAATTTTTGATTTCTTAAGAAGTAAAGGTGTTCTTTTTCATCATACTTTTCCTGTCTCTCCATTGCCAATACATTTAGGGCATAGTGATGCATAGGGCATCTATTAGAGACCTTAAACGATCTTCATGAGAAGTTTTAAAAGTTTAATTTTGCTCCTCTTATAGGTAGTAGCTTAAATAGCTATTATGCAATTAACTGTTACTCAATTGGCATAAGAAATGCAGCAAAGGTTAACCACACCTGCCTCTATCAAGGCTCTGAAGGTAGATCCTGCTTTTTAACTACAAGAAAGAGCCAGAACAACACTAATATAGGAAGTGCTCAAACACTACTACACAACATACAGAAACAATAGCCCAGAAATCAGGAATTCAGAAATTCTGAAGTTATGCAATGTCACTCCCCCAACAAAACAAACTTTCATGAGCTTCTGCCAGTATGAAGTACAAAAGCACATAGTCAAAGCACAGCAGTCTGGTCGTGTGTATTGTATCATTTATGTACAGGTTTACTTATTTTTTATACTCCTTTGATAAACAGAAAAAAGTAAAAAGCTACCCAAAATAACTTTTTTTTAAATACAATAAAATGATGACACAAACACAAGTATCTTGGAATCTTTCTGAATTAATATAAGAACTATATGCTTACTGAAAAGGGAGATTCCTAGCTTTCTAGTGGTTTAAAGTCCTATTTCCACTCTGACAGTATCAGATTGTAGATGCTATTGGTCCCAAAATTAACAGTTAAACCCACATCCCAGACCACTCAAACTTTATTGTTTTTTCCAGTAAGGGAGACAGAAAAGTTTCTAGTTTGGGGAGCAGAATGATTTAAGAGGGGTAGCCATTCTACACAGCTCACAGATGTAAAGTGTTCAAATAATGTCCTGTATGACAGAAATTTCTGAATTAGGTGCAGGTGATCCAGTGAAAGGCATACGATAAATAGCAGAGCTACATAATTTGTATTTATCACAAAAGCACCACCGTATGTGAACAAAATCTAATCATCTACATGTTACCTTGATGATTAATACTAAGTAAATTATCAAGTTACCCATTGTCAAAATGTTACCTTCTACAGTTTCACAACGTTCAGTTATGTTTGTGTGTGTGTGTGTGTATATATATACACACACATAAACCCGCACTGCAATTAACCATGACATTTGATACTGGGAATACTGCTCATTAAATATACCATGTGTTTCAAAAGCTGCACAGGCTCTATTCTGATAGTTGAGCTCAAAACAGAGTTTTAGCTCTAAGTCTCTTCCCCTGATTTTGTACACTTGATCCTCAAGTATTGGCTACATTGGTTTAAGGGGATGCAAATCAGCCATGGGTGTAGCATAAATCAATTTAAAAAGAAAGAATGAAAAAATATAGCTGCTAACTGTATTTCAGCAGTTAAAAGAAAAAAAAGTAGGTTGCTTTGCATTTCCTTGGTTTGTAAAAACACGTTTTAATAAAACATGTCATCTTCTGCTAAACTTTACTAATCATATTTAGTTGTAACTTAATCAGACTCTTAGAGTTTAAAAACCTGTGATATACCACAATCTACCTTGCACAAGTTTTGTAATAGCCTTTTTTTATTACTATGTCAAGCTAGCTTTCCACACTTAAACTTAATACACCAATAGAGTCATCGCGAGAAAAAAAAAAGCTATGAGAGAAGGGAATAAAACAGAAAAACTCCTGTTTATCATTTATAAATTAAAGGACAATTTATTCAAAACAACTTTTTAAATCATAAAGCAGATGTTTAATTGCGATAAATTATAAGCACGTTTCCCAACCTTTTGCATCAGTATGACAAAAGTTGCTACTAATAAAGTTCTACAGAAGAAAAAAAAAAAAAGAAATTTGGTAACTTTTCACAGCAAAAGTATATGCAGACCGAAAGCTCACTGGCGCAGTGACTTGCCTTTTAAGTACTGATTAATAGCACCTAATACATAACTTTTCTTCTGGCTAAGGCATCTTCATTGCATAGCAATAAAAGTGCCACAAAAAAAGAAGTCCATTTAACCAAACATTAACCAACAATTATTTTGAAGAAATTATCAAAAACATTTCCACAAATATAAAATTACATGCTTTAGTCTGGTAAAATATAATCAAGAAAAGCAATATAGCAAGCCACATTATGACTGCGGCCTCTGGATTTTCTTCAGTATTTGAAAAAAATTAAGCTGCTCAAAGCCAAAAGTCATTTTCATTTTCTTGAGATAATTTGTGCTTCTTCTGGGCACCCCTTACAAAAGCAATTAACAGATTTCTCTTGACCTTCATATAGCAGAAAATTTAGAACTGCAGTTTGAGCAATGGTTTGGTTGCGATTATCAATACAGTTTTGTGATAAAATCTTGGAAAAGCATTAAGAAAAACCCGACGTTGTGGAATCTGCCCTACTGCACAGAACATACACAGTTTGCCCTTTGATAATACACTGCAATACTACTTACATTTCACTACTCATGCATACTCTAGCAGCCATAATAGCTTAGGCGCAACTACACCCGATACAGAAAACAGAACATGTAGTTTCAAGGTCATATAGCTATATGAATCTTAAAAACAGATAGCAATATTTATACAAGTCATAGAAAAATCACATTAGCTACACAACTGTCTCCCTGATATTAAAACCAAGTAGTAACATTTTCAAAAAAAAATTATTTTGAGGAGATTGCTTACAGATGCAGCTGAAAATATCGTATCTTTTTATAAAATTAAACCTAGATGAACAGCTGACGTGCTTTTTAAAAATTCAGATTCTAGCCCTAATAACCAAGAACACAAACAACAAAATTACAGGAGCATTTTCCAAAACCAAGAAAAAACACCAGGTCTCTTTTGTTTAGTATTTTCAAAGAGCAACACAGCCCTCTAGTGGAAAAATTAAAAAGTATGACTTTATTCCTACAAGAAGCATGCTAGGGAAGTATTTTCTCTGTAACCTAACTGATGTTGATGAGACCTTTAGAACAAAAAACAATGCACATACAAAATTGCACACTATCTTTAATTCCTCACAATGGAGTAAGTCTTACTGACTTTAAGAGAAGAAACTGGCAATTTACACTACATTTACACATGTTTAAATGTACATAGAACAGTAAGTTTCTGAAACCAGGACGACTGACACAACAAGACTAAACTGTTCAGTAAGTCTTAGTTCTTTTTGCTACACCAGCTTTACCATGACCAAAAGTTACCTCAACTTCTAATGTGATACTCACACTAAAATTTTGATTGAGCTTAAAAAACAGATGTGAAAAATCTCTCAGAAGAATATTTGGACTGCACTGTCAGAAGAAAAAGCTTCCAAAATAAAAAAAAAAAGAAAGCATTTTACTAATAACTCTTCATCTGCTGTGATCTCTCTATATTGTAAGAACAGAATAATTCATTAACCTTTTCCAAGTTGCTAATGAAAACCAATGAAGTGTTTATAAATCTAATTTTTTTTTTAGTACTTTTTTTTCCCCACACACACACAACTTTTGCAGCAGTTTTAAGGACTAAGTTAAGAAAGTGGGTATGTAATCGAGGAAATTCTTACAGTCCCTGTTCCTAATCAGTAACGAAAAGAAGAACCACAGAGTAGACACGTTAAGAGAAGATAATGGCAATGAAGTAACATTTGAGAAGCTAGTATGTGTGAATACCACTAAAACACTACCACTGCTGAAGTCATCCAAAGCACTGCCTCAGTACTTAAGTAAGCATCTCCATTTTCCAGAGGATGAGCAGATTTTTCAACTAGGAGGAGGAGGGGAGGAAAAAACCAACCAACCAACCAAATGTTCCTGGCAAGCTACCTTGGATTCCCTGTATTAGATTCACAAATACAGTCAATTAACATATTCCATCTTTGTTGATCTGCTTTTAACTTTGCTATCTTAAAGCAGTGTATATGGATGAATAAAAAAAAAAAAACAAAAACCTTCTAAGTTCATCCATCTTTCAAGGGATTCTCAGCATTTTCCAAACTTTACCTTGAGCATCCAGCAATGCAGTAATTGAAAATGCATTTTTCTGCATTTTGACTGACTGCAGTCTACCAGCTTACACCTTGATCTTTGTTCTACCCATCTTGAAATGAAAACTTTCTCAACAAATGTAAAGATACCACAAAGTTAGTTTCAAATATAACATTGAAACTAATTTTGACAACAATTAAAGGACCGAGTGATTTCCCCCCCCTCCTTACATTATTAAGCATAAATACTGAACAAGTAATCCTTTTCCTTGGAAATATTTACACTTACCTCTTAAAGAAAGCACGTTAGTGTTGTGAAAACACAGTAATTGTTTACTCCTCAAAATACTCAGGGAGGGAAATAATAGCTCCAAAATACACAGAGAGTTTAAAAGGTGTATCTACAACACAATATGAAGCACAGCACTGATATCCTAAAATAACTGGGGAATAATCTCCAAAACTGGTAAGAGTCCACTTGAGCTACCTAATTAGTGTTTCCACATGGAGTCCCAAAGAATTGTGTCGACATACTAAAGCTCACAGGGATCTCTACGTTGCAATCCTTTACATGACACTGACACGTTCAAAGCAATTTGCCGAGAGTCACAAAGCATGGTGAAGAGTTAAGGTAAGACTGATACATTTTAAAGACTCAGACAACAGAGTTTCAAGAAAACTTCAAATTCTGCCAATTATGACAAATTAATTGGACAAGAACACTATTAGCCAACCCCAAAGGAGGAGTGGTCCCTTCACACTACACCAAGGAGTTTGAACCTTGTTTTTCTCCACTGAACAGGTCAATCAGAAGTCACAACCAGCAAAAGCCCAGCTCAGATCATATACCCTCTCAGAAGCCCTTAAAGCTAGGAAAAAAGAACATAGATGACACAAGAAGCATAAACCCTAGAACTGCTTTCTCCTTAATCCACACTCCATGGCAATTGGTAAGTAGTACCAGACACAAAGCCTAGGACTATAGCAATATTAAATGCAAAATGGTATGCAAGAGTTTTGAGTTCTATAGGCCATAACACCACCTTAATCACCTCTATAGTTCTGGACTCCTTATATTCTAAACTCATATAACAGCACATGCCAAGGCTTATTTCACTAACACTCCCACTCTTCTTGGTATGCTTCTGACCAGGGACAATACCCTGGCCTCATCTACTTACAGAAATCAAGAAAGTATATACACGTATATATATATCTGTGCATATACATCACAAGCAAAGCAGATCTGGTGTAAGGATATGCTTGCTTACTTATGATCCACCCAGACTATAAACTAAGGGAGAAACAGGGGGGGAAAAAACCTTGACAAAAGCATAATCATACACCTGGATTAATCTTTTGCCATGTATGAAATGCTTTCAGTTCATTCAGCAAGTCTGAATGGTAGCTCTTCTCCTGCTGAAGGCAAATCGTTTGAGCCCAGGTAATTCTTAAATGTTCTGAGAGTTCACAGTTGCATACAAAGCAAATTCTGCTGCTCGATGCAATGTGAAGACATGCAGTACCAAGAATCTGGAATGTAAACCGTACTAGAAAACATAAATTCCTCACTGAGACAGGAAAGTACAACACTTGCTGCCCTAACTGCAATACCAATCTGTAGTAGCATATCATGCAATGACAGCAGGACATATGCTGTTAATGCCTAAACTGCAAGCTACAATAAAGCTCTAAATTCTTCATCTGAGTCCTGTGGGATAACACTCCCTTAAATAATTCAGGGGTAAAGACCAAGAGAATTCAGAGTGGTAAGTCCTGCTATTAACCCATTTTCTAGAACACCTCCAAGGTTTTCCAATGTCTTCATAAACGTATTTAAGTCAAGATCCTGCACTAAAAAAGACACCGAATATAATTCGCATAAGGATTTTTTCAATATTGATGTAATCCCACCATAAAGAAAAATGCAAACCGTAAAAGGGAACAGAAGATTAACAGTTATCTAGGATTTAGGTAGATCCCCTCATTTACCAAAAAAGTTCAAATCTAACAATACACCACACCAGTGTTTTAACAGTTGTGGCTCCACAAATTTAAGCCACAGAAAGACATATCCTGTGCAGGTCACCAAGTGAAACTTCAAACAGCCTAGCAAATTAAGCTGGAGAAGAAATACTGTCTTCTGAGAAGAAAGGCAAAGCCCCTAAGCACCAAAGCTTCATTATAAAATGAAACAAAACCAGCTAATTAGAATCTCCCAAATACTCGCTCACTATAGCAGTAATACTATGTAACAGATACCTAAACAAGCTGAGTGTCTAAAAGGATTTATGAACCTGCTAGAAAATACAACTAACAGGGGTTTCGAAAGGTCATAAACATAATTTTTTGCCCCAAAAGGAGCATCGAATATGACATTCTGACACAAGTTCACCATCAAGTTGACTTGAAAATACCTTCAGAGATAAAGATTCCACAACCTCCTTGGAAAATCTTTACCTGACTTTACTTGCTGCCATTAGAAAGTTTTTCTGAATACTTTATCTGAACTCCCCTGCAGTCATACAAACCTTACTCCTTGTCCTAGCCACCAAGATCATAAAAATAAACTTCCCTTCCCTTTATATATTTACATAATGAAAATGCCTCCATCAACATCTTTCAACACAAAAATCAATTGTTTCAGAACTTGATGTCTTTGCTGTAGCCCTCCTCTAAGTTTCAAATTCTCCACACTTTTTTAAAAAGCAGTACACAAAGCTGAACAAAATTTTCTAATTAGCGGTTTTATATGGAAATAAGGCAAATCAAATTTGAATACCAAAATTACAGACGTTTAAACAACAAAGTAGTCCGTAATATAAAGATTGCCATATTTTACCTTATGTGTAATGTTAACCTACCTATTCCTGAATTCGCTCCCGTGATTATAACCACTTTCCCACTCAGGTCACGACCCTGGAGTATTTCCATTGCAGTACTGTTTCCATCATATTTTTGTCTAGTAGTAGGTTTTACTGGATTATCTTCAACTGTAAAGGCCAGTCTTGGGTCAAGGTAGGTAGTCCTTTTGTTTATATGGCTGCAAAAGAACACAAAAAATCAACTGCTTGGACCCTTCTGTACTCTGCATTTAGATTTTCAATGTATTTCAACGACTGTTGTGTACATTTCTAGTAGATTATTTACATTCAAAAAAAATCAAATTATTTTTTTCAGTTTTGTTAAAGTAACCCAACCTACTTTTTTTATCAAACATTTTTCCAATTGTGACAGCATCCATTAATAACTGTATTCACATACTTCACAATGCCATTCTGAACTTCACATGAACCCGTGACACAGAAAGCAGAATTTTGTCAAGGGAAAAATCTTATTGTATAAGGGAAGATCATGTTCTCTTAGGAGCTCTATAAAAGGGGCCTACACTACTCCCTTGAAACAATGTACCAACGAGAAATGTAGTTCAGTACTCTTTTCTTAAGCAATTGAAAACAAATAGCTTCACATCAGCTCAGCAAATGGCACAATTTGGGTCAGGCTCACCTTTCTAAAACTGAGCTTTAGTTTTCTTCAGACAACTATCAGACACACTAAGCAACAACTTTTAGTCTTCAGCCCTTGATTATAGGACTGAGAGGCTACACTTAATATTTTGGCCTGTGAATATTCTTCATTCTGCCAATTCAGTTTAAGAAAACTACCCCATTTTGACCCTGCCCTTGAAAATATACAAAAGGAAATGTTCCCAGAAATCTCTTTCTGCTTCTGTGAACTTCCTCCTCCCTTACCTTTCTAAAAAACCTTGCTAGCTCAATTCCTGTCCTCTTTTCTTCCTGTGCTTTACAACACAAGTGAGTCAGAGCTGCAGCAATTTTATTTTCATCTGGTATGTTTAAAGCACTACTGCAATGTTAACAATCAGCCATGAAGTTCTGGATAGGTTTTTAAAGTTCTATGTACAGAGTTTATCTATAAAGGTATACAAACAAAATGAGCCTACATAAACATTGCCTGAGCTCACACTTTGAGACGTGGATATGCAAGTGCCTTCAATCTTCCACCCAAGCTAGTATTCCTGCACACATAGAAGAACTCTGAAAACCACAAATGGGTGTTTAGACACAGCTACAACTGTAATATCTGCATACAGATTCTGAAGTTGTGCTTATTCGTGTCTTTGTCTTTCCAGCTGATATTATCATAGTATCATAACTCATAAAGGCTACCCAACATGAAACACAGTTGTCCTACTTGTCCATATTCTACATTTTGACACACTTACTCTACAAAATAGACTTGTCCATTTTCATCAGTCTCCTGCTCCCATCCATATGGCAAACCTAGGAAACACATAAAACATTGTATTTTTTCAGGCATTAGAGTACACTCAGACTTGAAGTTTAAGTCATTTCTCAGCCAGATGTGGCAAAAATCTGCATTATTTCTTTAGGCAATGCAGCTACCTGCTACACTTGAATACTGGAACTTGAAAGAAGGATTGCTTCCCTAATCACATGCAATTGCTCTCTAATAAAAGTACAATATATAGGAGATCTGGTACAGCTGTAATGACTAGCACATTAAGTATGAAGATAATCCAAAAATTCTTTATAAAGATTATTTCATGTTATAGCACAAACCGGCAAAATGCAACTGTGCTTCCTAGTACATACACATGTCTATACTGCACACAGTTTAGTATCTACCCCTGATAAAGTAAATAGCAAAAACATTGAACTAAATGTAGGAAAAGTTACATGTAACACATACCAAAAGTTGGAAGATCAGAACCCTCAAGTGGGTATGGGATACATTAAATCAAACTTAAATGATTCTATGATTATATGAAGTTGGAAGGACAGATAAAAGAACAAAAATGACAAATCTTTACAAAATAAATTCTTTATATGGAAGTACTTATGAGATAGCATTCCAGGTATTTCTAATCCTGGTTGAAAAGTATTCAATTATAATTCAATTGTCTCAAAATCTACTGAAAACATTCCAGTGATAGTCATATTATCAATGCCAAAAGAAATATGGCTTGCCAACAGTGTAGTACCCCTAAATATGCCATATAGAAGATTCTGGAAGATTTAATTTAAGGCACTGATCCAAGGTCCTTAAGAAGTCATATACCTTGGCAGTGTCCTGCAACATTGGCTGTCTTCTGTTCTGGCATCAACATTCAATTGGGTTAAGGAAAACAAGTAAAATGAAAACTAACGAACTTCCTTCTGTGCCAGGGATATTCTTTGATGAAACATATTCTTTGCAGAATATTATGCAACTATAAATATTATCTGATGGACACCAGGATAGCAGAACCCAATCAGAGAATTCCAGACTTTGACTATATGCTTTACAAGCCACGGTAATACAATCCCTTTACCCCGGAATTAGAACTTTGGCTTTCTGGAGCAATACAACAAAGCTATAAAACTGCAAAATGATCACTCTACACAGACACAATCACACAGGTAAAACCCCACTGAAATCAGCTGTATTTTGCAAGCTCAGTTTGCATAGGTGATTAGTGTCAACTAGAAGATCAAAATGAGATTTACTTCCTGCACAAACTCCAACTGATGTTTCTAACATAATTTCAGTACATTACAAAAGCTTAACACAAACCTCCTGCAACACGTTTCCTTTTCCCAGACTTAGGATGTTCCCACTGTGTTTTTTCTTCCAGGTGGCTGCAGGAAAAGAAAAGTTTAAGATTTTTTTAAAAAATGTCTAATAATTTCTCTGACGTAATCCAGATTTTTCTTTTTTCCATACAGTAAATATAGTTTAACTGTTTGGGTTTTTTTAAATACAGTTCAGAAAATGGCTTGTTTTCCACAAAAAAGAAACATGTCGATCCATTCTTTAAGAAAGGTCAAAACTGCTGTTAGAAGTTATCAGGCTTTCATATTGCCACAGTTCTGAAGGAAAACTAATTAACCACAGAGCACAGTCTATAAAAACTCAAACATTTGACTTCCAATCTAAGTTTTGTTGCTTACGATGAGACTAAAGAAAACCCAAGAGTCGCTAACAAATAACATTAACAGACTCAAAAGATGTCTCAAAAAGATGGTGATCCTTGGCAGGAAAAAGGAAGAAAGCAGCAAGAAAAGAATTTATCAGAAACCAGTAGAAAGAATATTAGAAAGTTTTCACATGACAGAAGCACCTTTCTAAAACTTCTGTCTAATAATACTGATTTGCAAGCTGTAACGGAAGTAAGTCTGTATTTCTACACAACCAACGGCAGCTTTGGACAGATAAGTTTATCCAAAGGCCTTGGCTAGCAGACTATTTATTTAATATGGGTGATAACGGTATTACATCTCTTCTAATTCAGAGATTTTATTCGCTTAAATCACTATAACAGAATTAATATACTCTATCATAAGTTTTTCTGCACTACAGACTAATAAGCAAAGTGATGTGCACATAAACAAGGTCTTAAGATACACAAAGTGCTGAAATCAGGTTGGATATTAAAATCTTAACTTTCATTAAATATTTTAAAATAATAATCAAGTTCTTATATTAAGAGTCAGGCAGGGATTACTTGAAAGAGTGTCTAAATTGATAGCTGCCCAAGTATGAAATAAAGACTGACAGCATTACTGAATAACATACACAAATAATCACTAAACTAGAGATCTAGTACCAACAGCAATTTACACACAACATAAGCAACTTTTCCTTCTTATAATAATCACACAGCCCACAGTGACAGCATACTGTATTACAGGAACCACAGCTGGTGGTCTGAGACTAAATAAGTACATCTGCGTGACCTGCAGCAGCACTTGAACTTCAGGACACTCATACACCAAAGATACAAGATCCTGAGTAATTCTTGTCTGACAGACATACCAAAATTACCATAGCTGGACAAAGAAATGCATACCCACCGAGCTTCGTTCGATAACTGACTGTGTGCGTACCTAACTCATCACAAAGACCTTTAAAAGTCTTAAACCAAAGCAACCCAATTCCTGATAAGTTTAAAGTTCATACTTTTGATGAGGTTTAAAAATAAGTTTCCAGAATAGGTAGAGGTATCACAGATATATTAAATATATTATATTTAATTTTATATATTTTTATATAATATATATTTCCAGAGTATGCAGAGGTATCACAGCTTATATTAAAGGTAGCAGCAGTGTAACACCTCTTCACGTCAAATGTTTTTTAGACACACTAAGTGAGACTTTTAGCCAGTAAAGATATATTAATGTCATGTCATTAAATTAAATTGAATCAATTAAGTTTCACAACAGTTAAAAAAACAGACTTATTAATTGTTTGTGTAAAAATTACTCTCAGTTATATCTTATTATTCTGTAGGTCTGCTACTTTCACCAAGCGATTTCTTTCTGAAAGAGCTTTTGAAGTCAAAGGAAATATAGCAAAGCTTGACCTAAGAAAAACAAACATCTAGAGAGAATTTGCAGTGTTTACAAACCAAGTGTGGATAAACCAAAGCATTCTGTCCAGTGTTGGTAAAGCAGAACTTGGGAGGAAGATACCAACTCATCACAGGTGAGAATGCACTATACTTTTCCCCCTATTTGTGGAAGAAAATAAATCTTGCAGCTTTAAACAGACTGAAACAGATTCCAAGATCAGCATGGCTACAGAAACCACAAGAGAAAAGAAAAACAGATAAACATATATTCCACTAAGTTAGTTAATCCTATAGCGCATCTCCTTTTGTAACCAGTAAGGATGCAATCATTTTCAGAGTGTCACAACCAGATGGTGCCAAATGCAAATTTTCATCTCTTGTCAAAGCTGTAGTACACTGAAGAGCTGAGGGAGAGCATTTATAGCTTTTAACTTCTGTAGTACCTGTTTCTTCTCTATTCCTACGAGGAAGAAAACTAAGAAAACTACAATATTGTGTAAGGCTCAACTGCCCCTACGTATTAGGATCACCCACAGAACCATAAAGTGTACTGCAACAGCTGTGTGACAGCTCACTCCCGCACCCAGGAGTGTCTAGAGCTGCTCCAGCATCCCTCCGGCAGGAGGCCGTGTCTCTGCCCGCCGGCGGTCAGACCCGCACGGACCCGCCTGCCCGCGGCCCCCCGCGGGGCCCAGCCCACGCTCCCCGCTCCCAGCACTCAGGAAGGCACCACACGCGGAAACCGAGTCACACGCAGACCGGTCCCGCCACCGACCCCGGCTCGACGGCGGCAGCTCTTCCCTGAGGTAAAGGGCGGGAAATGGCGGCCCCTCTCCGTCCCCCCGCCCCGCTGAGGGGGCAACAGCAGCGGCCCACCGGACGCTGCCCCAGGGCGAAGGCGCGGGTGGTCAGAGGTCTCCAGGCGTGTCGCCCCCGCCCCGTCCCTTACTTCGCGTAGTAAACCCAGCCGTCCTTGGTGGTGCGCTCCTCCCAACCCGGTGGCAGCTCTTCCTCGCTGTCCGTGTCCTCCAGCCCCGCGTACTTCAGCGCCGCCATTGGGACGGGCGCTCGGCGCAGCCCCGCGCCGCCGCCGCCAGCCAGCGGGCGCGCGCCACACCGCCCCTTCCGGCCGGCCCAGCCAATGGCGCAGCGGGACGGCCCGGGGCACCATGGGAAGTGTAGTCCGGCGGAGGGGGCGGTGAGGGGCGGGAGGCGCGCGGGGCTCGCGTCAGCCCGCCGGGGCCGTGGGTGGACGGCCAGTGCGGCCACAGTCTGCGGGGTTTTACCTCTGTCGCTGAGTTTTTAACCCCAAAAGAGGTCCGGAGTGAGCTGAAATCGTCACGGATGGCACAAATATCTCAGATTTTAAGGGCATTAAGTGTTCCCAGCCTTCTGTTTTCAGAGACGGGTGCGAATACAACGAGGCCCTGGAAAGCGATGGAAAACGAAGTGTTCTTTACGCTTTTTGCCATGAGTTGTCACCTCCTGATCTCTGGGACGAGATTCTGCGTCGTGGCCGGGTTAGTCAGAGCTCCTCCGTGTCGCTTTGCCCGGTGAGGAAGGGCTGGCTGCAGAGAAGGACCTCGCTGCAGGGCTGCCTCAGCCACCCGGCTGCGCAGGCCCTTCGCCAAGCCTGTGTCACCTGGCGACGTAAACCCAGTCAGCTGCAAAGACTGAAGCACCACAGGTCAGTGAATTGACAGTAACCTATAGTAACTCCTG
The DNA here is from genome assembly GCA_008921705.1 of Burhinus oedicnemus. NCBI lineage: Eukaryota > Metazoa > Chordata > Aves > Charadriiformes > Burhinidae > Burhinus > Burhinus oedicnemus. The sequence continues at coordinate 1,994,549 of VFFE01007257.1, forward strand.
TCCTGGCAGCTGAAGGCCAGGCAGCCCACTGTGCAGCTGTGACTGATGAAGTACCTTGTCTGTTACCATTACTTAGCTGACATGGCGTCCGCCCCCTGACCTGCGCCAGTGCTTTTGATCCCGTACCCATTTGCCGAGTTATTCGTATCTATTATATAACCAAAGCCAGCTGTCAGCATCTGTAATAACATCTTCCCATTGTAGTCCTTTGGCAGGTGTTTTAAGCAAAAAAAAAAAAAAAAAAAAAAAGCCAAACCGAGTGTTGGACAGAGCCTGTAATCACTGAGGTCTGCACCAGGTGGCAGTGCAACCCCACAAACGCAGTAGAGTCCACTGACTCCTTGGGGTAACATTTTTATGCACTACTTGAGACACTGACCTATATGGCTCACTCACTCCCCTCTAATAGCATGCGTATCTGTCTAGAAAAAGCAGCCTGAACTTTTTTCTGCCCTGCTGCTCCCATCACTTTGTAGGTTCCCATGAGGCATTACACCAACTAAACTATCTTCTCCTGCTCGAAATAAAAACTCATGCATCATCAAGAGCCCGTTTTCATGTGAGTATGACTGGGAGTATTAAAAAAGGCTGTGACCATGCTGTCTTGGGTAAACATATGGGAAGGGAAACTTCAGTGACATGCTCACTTCTGGTCCAGGAAGCCGCTGAAATACTCCATAGGTGACTGAGTGGAGAGATGTGCCAGGCGTCAAGAAAACAGATTAAATAATCTGTTAATAAGTTAATATTTGAGGTACAGAAGAAGAGTATTAATCTAGCAGTAGAACTGTAGGAAAAGGTAGTTGTTAGTTTTCTTCCGTTGCAGTCTTTTAGTATTCAGCATCCAGCGCTCCATGAATTGCATTCCATGAATTGCATTCATTGGGAATGTGGAAATCGTTTGTCTGACAGTTATCCCATCCCAACCACCTGTATTGCATAAAGTATGCATTATGTCCTAAATGTAAACACCAGCATTACAGTATTTCAGTGCAAAGGATGTGCAGTGTACTTCATATTAGAAACAGAAATAGAATCTTAAAATTATGCGCATATGTGTGTGTGTGTGTATACACTCATTAAATAGAACCACTGCCTTTCATGTGAAAATATTTATTGCATGAGAAAGCAAAGGCTTTTTTTGACAGACCAACATAGATATTAACCAATTGTCTTGAAGTCCGTGGTACATGAGTGACATGATACCACAGAAGTCCTATGGGTTTGTATTGTTTTCAGTCCCAATTTCAGTTTCTACAAAAATATTTAAGAAACTACACACTCCCCTCTTTGAAAATTCAGAATCAAGAGATTCCAACAGTTATGATACTTTTCACAAATATTTCTTCCCCTCTACTTTTAACCACCTCCTACTTTTCAGGAAGTTTTCACTAGGAAAAAGAAAGTCACAAGTTTTGATAATTTGGTGACTCATGTTTTTTACTTAATTGTTTCAAAGAATACTGAAATTCAACCATGTATTTCTATTTCAAATTCTGGCAAATGGAAGATTCATTCTCTTTCAGAGGGTCAGAGAAGTCCTTTGCCATCTTTTCCAGCTTTTTCTTTTTACATCAATTACCTCCATATCTTATCTAAATTACATCAAGACACTTCATGCGGACATACAAGATTTAGGTACGATTTCAGTGGGGGTCCATGCAAGTTTAAGTTTCTGTTCATTTGTATTAAATTGCAGAACTAGTTCTGTTAGCTTTCTCAAATGCCAGAAAGCAATGGCCATGATTTCCGTAAGAGCAGGACTGTAACTTTAGGACAGGGATTGAGGTCTGTAACAGTTTTACCACAAATTAAGACACTTTTTCAGATCCTAAAATCATAGGAGTAACGCAGCCTTCCTCCATACCACTTCTTCCGCATCAGTTCTGTGTTAGGAAAGCAAGAAATTATAAATAAATTGATTGAGCGTATGCACTTATCTTTGAGGTATACAGTATGTGCATTGATCTGGTTGTTTTGGGGGGTTTTGGGTTTTGTTTGGGTTTTTTTATAATAGTGGTCGTGTAAAGTTACTATCCATTTTCTTGCACTGCAGAAAAAGAATGTGTCTATCATTACGGTGATCTCAGTTATCACGTTCATTGAGGCAGGGTAGTAAATAATCCATTCTGCTTCAAATCTTCTGTCACTTGCTTTCAGAGTCATATTTTAGCAAACAGTGCTTCAAAGGTATCGTTTTGATCCATTGCTGCAGCGATCCTGTAAATTAATTTTTCTGATCGTTCTAAGCCTCACAGACCAAGATTAATTCCACAGCCGGCCAGAAAGTGGATAAATTAAAATGAAAAGACATTTAGAAATGCTTGTTGATTTCACAATAACACAAATGTCAATTAGAATCTTAATCTCATTTTCTGTTAGCTGTACTTTAAACCATCAAAATCAAATGTATTTGTCTAGCTTCTCCATGGGAAACATTGACAAAAATTCAGTCATATAATTACACTGGCAAGCCTAAGGCAGCAAAAACTTAAAATTTCCTTAAAGTTAATCACAGGCTTATATCCTTTGCTGAATCACAGTCATTGTCTGTCAAAGATCTGAGTATTGATTTATCTGACAAGGATTTGGACACTGAGAGTTATCTGGACAAAAGAAAAAAAATCGTGATGTATTGCAAAAGCATCCAGATGACACAGCAAAAGGTTGATTCACCCTTTTGATAGACCATGTGTCTATTTGTTAGAAATCATAATTCAGGAATATGTCAAAAATCTGAACAGCCCTCAGATCGTAATTTTTCAGCAGCTGCCAAAACATGTTTGCATAAGCTACAGCTGTTTCTTTTCAGGTGAAAATTCTGCCTCCGTGACTCATGCCTTTCTTATCTCAGCATTAGACTAAAGTAGCATAGTCTGCATAAGGCTATGATTTCAATCCACTGGGACATGATAAATGAATATTTGAGCTACTGTCTAGTATGAATGTGCCATGTCCTTCAAATGAACAAATTGTTTTGGGTTTTTTTTGGTTGAGTTAAACTCAGCTTTCCATAAAAATGTTTACAAGGTCACCTTTGACTTTCTTTCAAGTTATGAAAACTGTTTAAACTTCTAAAATCCCTGAGTTTGTACCCAAGTTTATTTTTAGAAATGTCAAGAATTTTATCCTCCTTCCTTACATAAAATAACATCATTTTCAACATAATTTCAAAGTTAATAGGATTCAAATAGGTCTTGTTGTTGATGATCTTCCAGTTTCCTCTGAAAACAACAAAAAGAACATTTTGCACATGGAATCTGTCTATGAAACCTCTGTGGAAACTGCAGAGTTGGAATCCCAGTCATAAGAGTTTCTGTGTCCATTTTTTTTATTATATTTCCAGAGAAAACGAATACTAGTAAGGTGCAAAAAACAGTGGAATACAGTTGTGCCTTGAAATGCTTGTGGCATCAGTAACCTCTGATTGGCCATATTTGTATATTGTGAAGTCTACCTTTTATATTTTATTTAATATTAATTTGTTAAGAACATGCACAGTGTGGAAATTAATGTGCAGGGTCATGTTAGATGTCCTTACCTGCAAATTCTGATATGTTATTAATAGAAACATTAAACTTGTTCAACATGATTAAAAAGTAATGGTAGGAAGTGATATTTAACAGTTTTGGTATAAATGCTAAACAGGACAAGATTTTATCTTTTTATTCATCATCCAGGCAAGAACTTTCTGTCTTTGCTCTTCAGGAGCAAACCTTACCCACTGCAGAAAAATAAAAGTTAAATAATAAGTGTTCAGTCAAACATTCAGCCTACGTGTATGTTATTTCAAGAGCTTATACGTTTTTGCCATATACACTAGTAATTTTCCATGCTATTTTTTTCTTTCTAAGCTTTAAGTATCCTTAGCCTTGAGTGCTCTGGTTCCACCAGTAGTGGCACTTACAGTGACAAACACTGATACTAAAGCATTTCCTTTCTTGCATATTGTATGTCAAGAAGCTTCTTTTTTTCCATATCTGTATACATACATCAGCATGCATAAAAGCCTGTAAGATAAATTCCAAACTTACCAGTGTCAAAATTCATCATTCTGGAAACTTCTTCTGCAATGACATTGACCCGCTCATTGAAGGTGGTTGTAAACCTCCTGTGAGACGCCATATCTCGGTTAGTCTCATTGGACATGACGCAAAGTCAGTTCATTCACCCTGGATTCTATATCCATCTTGGAGGCGTTGAAAGATTGATGGAATATTCTTCATGAACTGGTTAAAAAAAAGAACAAACAATAGTCAAGCCTCCCTAGGTACAAAACCTGTATTTGAACATACAGAGAAGTATTTACTCACATCTACTAAGTAATTATTCATCTTCCAGGCTGCAAAATTGGACACTGATAAGCTAGGAAAAAAAAAAGAAGTGGGAGTCAGGTATCTAAACTCCTTTAAACATTTGGCTTTAATTGCTTTGCACAGGCAAGAAAGTGAGAGGTAAATAAAATTAATTGTGAAAGAACAGATTAATGGTTAAGTTCTTATACCTCATTGTGATGAACACTTTTAGTCACTCTTGGTTTTGCAGTCTCTCTCTGAGTTCAGAGATACTGCTCACACATCTAAAGTTAAACATGGAAATGTTTGCAGCATCAGACCTGGAGGGTATAGGAGAACGTCTGGTTCATTTTTCATTATTAGTCCAGCTCCTACTTGAGGCAACAGTGGAAAGCTAGAATATGTATGTGCAACATTACTGGCAATGGAAGAAGAGGAATTACCAGTATATTTTAAAATGAAGGTGAGAGTTGATATTTGACCACAGTCATGAAAAATATGAAGTTTTCACTCTGAGAGATTTAAAAGCATTCAGATGATTTGTCTATAATTACTCAGGAGAAATCAAAGAGATGGAGCATAACTAAAAGGAAATAGAAAAATTATTATAACTTTTTATAAAGATTAATCACTAGTACCCTTTCTTAATCAAATTAGCTATCAATCCTGATTAATCTAATCTTTAATGAGTTTCTTCACACTCACAACAATGGATGCAGTCCATGCACAATGAATACAGTTCAAACACAGTTCTTGTTTAGATTAAACGCTAGCATTTTTTTTAGAAAAAATTGTTTTCTTCTAGAAATTGTTCTCTCCTAAAATTATTTTAGCACAATAGCCCATTGTAACTAAGTAACTGCATGCTCCTTTCCTTGATCTAGCAGGTTAGTGACCAGGACTGCCTTATTTATGAAAGCAACTCATTAGAATAAGTACGGAGCACTGATGATATACAATCACTTTACAGCACTGTGGAAGAAAAGGTATTATTTAGATACGGGATCAAGAAGATCAAATGGAAGAGAGTTTACCTCCACTAAAAAAAGCATTCTAATCCATATCAAACTGCTAGGAAAAAATAGAACTGCTACAAAGAAAAACTTTTTTTGTGATAAAACTTACAAAAATACTGTAGTGGACTTCTGTTCATAGGCTGGCTGCTGGATTAGGTCAAGGAAAAACAGGACTAATATGTCAGAGAAGTTTGCACAGTATGGACTGCAGTAAACTTATTTTGGAAATACTCTGAAAAATCTTGAGCTGATTCTGATATTGCTTAAACTATTGATAACTGACATAGTGACATTTCACTTCTGAGAGATTTGAATCCAGCTTATATTTTAAAGGAACTTTAGTGTGTAATACATTTGCATAAAGAAGTATCATAAGTCCTCCTATGCCCCCCTCTCAGTCACCTTTGGATGACAATATGCTGTTTCTTTATCTGTTTAAAAATCTTGCTTTCATGTCCTTCTCTCTCTGAATCTCTAATCGTCATCCCAGTAAAGCACATCACATCTGGTTTGCGGTAATAACTTTATTTCCTTGCTAAGACTGTGGGAGTTCTTCCTCAATGCATATTACATACATTTCAAGCATACATACAGCATTTCAAGCTGTCTGATAGAACTTGATTTTAAAGATCCTTCATCAGTCGGTTCAGGATATCCATATGTTTGGCATGAGTGATACTGTGCCTCTTGGAAAAACATCCACGAATGCAGGGGAAAGGGACCAACTCTCTGAATTCAGCTGAATTTCATTCATATTGCACATGACCTTCTGCAAAAAACAAATCATGCAAATCTAGGTGTAAGGCTACGTATAACAATAAAATCATGGCAAAACAGTTCTAAGGGTATGTGTGGGTTATGACAGGCTAGCCAGTAGGTTTAGACACAATAGAAATGGGCTCCTCATATAAGGCTTACTGAGTGTGAGAAGGGATAGAGAGAGAAGCCTGGCAGCACAGACCAGTGACAAACACCTTGTTTTTGTAAAATTTCTGTGTCAGTCATTAGTCATGTTTCTTTGTTTGAAGTTAAATGGTCTACAGTCTCGCAGAGCTGAAAATCTGTCCTGTAGAGTCAGCCTTGTCATCTAAATAAAATAAAATAAATAGCGTGAGGCCTAATACATGTCCCTGAGGCATTTCACTGGGTACTTCTCCTCAGTAGTCTATTATCTTCTGTTTATGGTCGTTCAGCAAATTTTTTCTCTGCCTGAAAATCAATTTGAATTCAGTAAAAGGCTAGCAGTACATTCATTTACATTCCTGACATCTACTGGTTCTGTAATTCAGTAACAAAAAAGCAGTAACAGTTGCTTTATCTACTAACTTAGTGTTAAGATCATCTAATGAGAACAAAAGCATTTATGGAAGTGCAAATTAATGGATACATTTGATTTCATTTCAAATGTTACATAATGACCTGGAAAATAGTGCATTTCACTGAATGGTATGTCCCCATTGGAGAAAAATTTCAAATGCCTAAAATCTCATGTTGGCACCAAGTAGCTGGATTTTCAAAAAGACTTAAGTTATTGAGTGTTGAATGCTATTGAACCTTGGGTCTTCAGTCTGAATGTACTCTTAAAAACCTGGTCATGAGTTCCCTTGAAAGTCTAGCTTTTATTGTACAAGATGTTTGAATTAAGGTATCCACCTTTCCATATATTCACAGAATATATGTTCTGTGGTTTTGAAGAGGGACCAAAGGGAACGTTACTTCCAAAAATAGTCTGTGCTTGTTCAGCCTTTAAAAATGAAAAATAGATCTTTAAAGAGTAATGGTTAACAATGTGCCCTCATTACTCATGTTTAAATTGCTTTTCTTGGCACAAAACATTTCTATGCTGGAGCCTCTATTCCGTAGTTGGAGAGAATCCAGCATTTTAAATCTCTGATCAAACTCACAAAACTCTTCACAATTACTTTATCTTCGGTGGTAAAATGAAACCCTCAAAATGTGTTAATAAAAATCTCCAAACACACACTTTTGTATCCCTAAGCCAGACACAAGACTCTAATGGAGATCTTCTGCTACAAATATTCAACAAGTGTTTAGAATACTCATACGTAGCATATGACTGTTAAAAAGCAGGTCTTAGTCCTCTCAGCTATAGATCATATTCCTGAATGTTTTTCACATTATTCATTAGCTTCTAATAACAAGTGTGTTTCCTTTGGGAACAGAACTTGATAACATCCTATTTAACTTTTTCTTCAATGGAAGTCAATTGTGTCTTGATCTTACAGAGGAATGTGAGGACCTGTCCTGGTTCCTGACACAAGACAGGGAGCAGAGATGCCTACGTAGCATACATAGCACTGTCAAACATGAAGGTGGGAAGAAGCACAAGTAAGAGAAGCAGAGGTTCTTACCTTACCAAGATATTTCCAGCAAAGTTTACTGTATCATGACAAAAAGATAATATTAAAATCACCTTTTAATACTGTCTGGTTGACATGGCAGCTAAGGAAGACTTGTGAAACAGTCACAGATTATTGCAGTTAGTGTGACCTCACTTTCTCAGGATTGAGTTTAAAGACAAAAGGTGCACCTATAGCATCTGAGGCAGACAGTTGTCAACAGAGCTTCTCAGCTCCATGCTTAGTGGCTACATAGCTTCCAAAAAGAAAAATCTGTCTGGCTGTCTCAGGACATGTAACTTCTATTTTTTTCTCCCTAGCTTCCTTGCCTGCATCCAATCTCTCTTTCTTCTTCCCTCCAAGAAAATAAAATTTTTAAAAAACCCTCAATTTTTTCTTAGTTTGATAATTTCTCCCCTCCTGGTTTTTTGGTTTGACCACAAAACCAGACAACCCATTATTCACCCAGGTCTACTAATGAGCTCCTTTCTCAGAGTCTTTGTACCCTGCATAATGAAGAACATCTGCATCTTGTGTAAAGCTTGACATTTCCCTGCCTATTTACCAAAGGCCTGTTTCTCTTTTCTTTCAATGGCTGAATGGATTAACACTGCAATACTGCTAATGCAATGCATAGGAAAGGAAACTGGCAGAGTCTCCAGAACATTCTATTCTTATCACCTTCCCTTAATATTTCAGTAGAATTACCCAATTCATATGGTAATAATTTCCTTCTAATCAATGTTTCATATGTAACCTTGCTTATTCACTCCTACTTGTTCCTATTTGCCAAGAAAGCTTAATAAGACTATTGGGGGTATCTGCCTCTCATGATATTGAGAACAGATTAATAATGCTGGCAGCAGGCTAACAAAAAGATGTTTTTCATTAATTAACACTTACAAATAATTTGTTAAAGGTTACAGAGTGCTTAATGTATGCCTTAATAAACAGCTGTTACATGGACCAGCCAACCAATAAATTGCTTATAACTATAAAAGGTCTTTTGATGCACTTAGAGTACTTCTCAACCTTTCGAGAAACAAAGGGCCACCCACTATCCTGAAAAAAATGCTGATTGCCCAGTCCTGTAGAAATGGCCTATTTTGTGCATCACAGCCATAATGCATTTCATATGAATTTATTGTATTTTATTATTCATATTAACATATCCCTTTTTATTTTGCCTTGATGGTTTGGTCATGTGCGTAGGATTGTTTGTGAGACCATTTTTTTGGAAGGGAGAGATACCATTTTGCAGGCTACCTTGTGATGTCTGGCAAACCATCAGTGATCCAGGTTGAGGCATAGTGATGTATGGTACACACTGCACATGTAAGGTGCCGTTAGTGGTTTCTTGATTAACTCTTACTGGAATTGTACTCATGGACTTAGATTCCAGTCCTTAACATTATTGAACAGCTGCATACACACACACACACATGCGCACAGATAGTTTGTATTTCCTAAGAAACCATCTGGTTTTAATTTAACACCAGTAGAATATCAAGTTTCAGTAGGGCATCTAATGAATAATGAAAAATCTGGATTTAAAAATTTGGAAAAAGGCAGCAAATCTTGTCTTCTGGTGGGTAAGGACTACATTAAGTCTCCTAGTGTCTCTGCTATGTCAGCAAGATCCAGTGGATTTTACTTAATTGCCATATATTGGCAAAAATATTGTATGAAAAATTATAGTGCAGACAAAAGTTTGAGAGGATTCACATGCTTATAAAATCCTTGTGACCCCATTGTCTTCCACTTATCCCAGTGTCTCTATAGCAGGGTATACAAAAGAAAGCCGAAGCTGTTTTCTTTGTTACCTGTGTCTGATCTCAAAAGCTGCATTTGCTCCATATGCATTCCAAGATTCCACAATGTAATCTGGGCCGATCCCAAGAACTGAACTGGATTCTCCACAAGATCCATCCACTATGACAAGATTTTTTGGCCAGTCTCAGAATAAATGCTTCCTTTCACAATCACCTGATTTTTTTTCTTTTTAAAAAAGGATACTCATATGTGATTATTTTATATTTGCTAAGGCAAATGCATGAAGTAGTTCATGTTCTTTATAATGGGTATACCAGCAAAACGACCTATGAAAGTGTAGTCCTATGTCAGTCAAACTCATTAGGAATAAGTTAAAAGAAAACGTAAACAAAAACTTTACAGCTCATTTCAAAGATCCCTTGTCCAGACTGAACACACCTGCCAATTCGCTAGAAAGATCTCAAAGTATTACAATAGTATTAGTAACATTTTGCACCTGATAACATTTTGAACTAGTTATGTATGTTCCATTTTATAGACATGGGATGCAGCCTAGGAGATTAAGCAGTTAGAATTTAATTTCATTTAAAGCAGTGGAGAAATTCCACTGAGGTCTTTGCATAGAATTAGTACCAAAGCTTTCATGAACTGGAGACTAAGCAATTTTCACATAACTGTCTTTACACAACAAATTTTATGAAATGTGGGGTTTATGGTAGCTGAAGGGCTTCTTAGCAATGCCGTTCAACTGTCTTTTATAATGTTCCAAAATGCTTACAGTGATTCTTAGTAAGCAATATTCTCAGCAAATGTTGTGTTTTAATCAGCAAAAGAACATACTAGATGGTTGCAGGTAATACGTATGATGATTAACAATAAGAATGGGTTGATAATGTCAATAACTCCAGAGCCAAGATAAAGTTAGGTATGAGTAAACATCTTTGAAGATAATGTTTGAACCTCTGACCTTGGTGCTTGGAACAGAGGAAGCTGTTTCTCATCTAGTGTACCAACATAATTATGCGTAGAGACTACAGACCACACAGTCTTAAATCTTTGCATTAGCTGTATTTTTATAGGAAATAGTTTAACTTTGTGTAGCATATATGAAATATATTTGCAATAGGAACAGAAGTAGTTTTCTCTTCTTTCCATTTCTCTAACCAATTAAAATTGTAACATTATAAATATACAATACATATTTGAACAAAGACAAATATCTCAGTCTTCAGCAGACTGCAGTGAAATTAACTGAATAGCACCTTCTCAAACCTGGACAAGTTTCCTAAAATAAATTCGCCTGCAGTATCTGTGTTTGCACTTCACCATATTGTTCTCTGCTTAATTAGGTACTAGCCACAGTTTGTTTCATGCTTTTAATCTTGATATTTTTCACATTGCTTTAGCTAGCTTAGACTGATTGCTCAGCTAAATGTATAAGATGATAATTAGTTTAACAGCATGTTAGATTTATAGAGCAGTTCAACAGTAACTCATTGTTGGCTACACTAATCACGTAGTGCACACTAACATAATTACTCTAGACATACTGGAGTAAATATGAAATATAATATTTATCAATAGAATGCTTGGCATAGTGTTATCTGACCCAAGAATCAAAAATAAAGTTAATTTGATATGGGCTTTTTCATAGAAGGGAAATTCAGGGTCTCTGTCAGAGGATGGGGTAGTTCCGGCAGGAACAGTCCTTGCCCTCCTCACTCTCCCAGCTGCCGTCTTTGTTATCTGTCACCTGCATCCTTCAGCCTGGTCGGTCCCCAGGCTGCTCCCACACACACATGCCCACCCAGCTGCTGTGCTCGGATGGAGGTATACGTTTTGTATAACTCATCACACACCCCAGATCTGCCTCTTGGGAAAGAAAGATAACCTAGTGGCTGAGATACTGAGTCCAGAAGATTTCATTTTTTTTTTCCTCGCTCAACAATGCTTTATTTCAATCCTTAATTTCTTAATGCTTCAGCTTCCCCTTTGTAAAATGGGGATGAAAATCTTCCTTTTGTCTATCTAGACTGGAAACTTTTTGGAACAGACACTTCGTTTTACCATGTACACAAGAAGGCCCCGAACACAGGACATGCTAATATTTTAAGTTAGAATAAGTAACTCTGATTACATATAGGGAAAAATTAAACAAATCAGTCATCTTTTGAAAAGGGCTAGTTCTGCAGCTGCCAGGCACTTCTGCTTAAAGCTGATTCTGCCCTAAGAAAACAGCTTGCTTTTTTCATCCTTATCTCTCTCCTTTCTCAAGGGTCCCACAACTCCTCTTTCTCCTCCTTCTCATACTCTTTTTGCACTCCATTCCTCCAAGAGCAGACAGCAGAACTCGCAGGGACACATTTTCCTACCAACATGTTTAATACATGGTAAATATCTTTTTGTCTAGACGGAAACTGTGATCAAAACCACATTTCAACTGATTTTCTAGGTGTCTTGAACACAATCTCACAGAAGAGAAATACCCCTGATATTGCACACTAACCCCAACTCTACAAAAACCTGGCAAAAGTTACCCCAAAAAATTAAAGAAAATCTCCTTAAATCCTACGTATTTCAAATCAGTCCTACTCTCCTCCGCGGCGCTCAGCGGGGGACTTGGCGGAGGAGCGCTCCTCGCCTCCGGGGCCGGACGCTGCGCGCCTCCTCCGCGGGCAACTTCAGCACCGGGGGCGGCGGACAGCGCCTCGCGCAGCACCGCCCTCAGCGCCGCCTGGCCCGGCGCGCTTCGGCACGGCCACAGCTCCATCGCTGCTGACCCCGGGGGACAAAAAAATCACCTCAAAAAAAAAAAAAACCCAAAAAAACCCCAACCCAGCCAGTAGCGGGCTGGCCATTGTGCAGCTCTGCGTTTCCCGGATCGGCAGGTCCCGGTGCTCTGGGATGTGGCTCTGTGCCCCGGGAGCCACCGGCGGTCGGGCAGTGAGTGCTGTCTCCACGCATGGAGGAAGCGCAAAAGCAGCGTGGAAAATGCTCCTCCAGCACGCAGCAGCTTCCCCCGAAAATCCCTTTGCTCTTCCTCACCAACCACTCTCTGTGGGTCCCAGCAGAGCAGGCAGGAGAGCCACGCTTACGGTGCAGATTTCTGAGCAGGGACTGTAGAGGGATGGCGGTGATGTGGCAGATGGCACCAGTATTTAGGGCACCCAGCACTCACAGGCGCTGCTATGCTGGAAGACAAAATCTCTTGCTGCTGAGATGCCCCTTTAGCCCCACTGAGGATTCATGCTTCTTTGGAGCTGGAAAATCATAGGAAAAATATCAGGGTTTTCTCTGCTTCTCTCCTTCTTGAGCTGATGCCTGCATTTACTAGTTTAAACACCTCCAGAAATGAAAACAGGGTGACAGCCAGTAAAAATAGAAGAGGAATGACAAATTCCTGTTTTGACCTAAAGTCTGTTGAAGTATTAAAAAACAGCCCTTTCCCTTCGATAGTTTGCAGATCAGGCCTTCTGAGGGAGTGAGGGATTTCACCAGTGAATCCATCTCCAAAGCAAACACCACTAAGACCTAGTTCTGTTTCTGTGTTTCCTTCATTGGAAGGAAAAATTCACTGCTGTTGAAGGAAGAATCTGTCTTTTCATGTACAGTTGAATTTCCTGAAAAAGAAAAAGGACCTGGCAACACCATCTTTTAAACAGCCATCTTCTGCAGGAGCACTTGAGAATGCTTGCCTTAAAGCAGATTGTATTTCAGTATTTGTGTGCTAAGACTTTGGGATAAACTGCCTGAAATTCCCCTGATTTCAACAGGAGTCTTTCCATTCATTTTAAAGCACTTTGGGTCATGCCCTAATAATGCAACCTTAAGAGGTTTCTGCTCCATTTTCCCTAAGGATGTACACTTTATTTTTACAAAATTATTACCATTACATGGGCCAATAATGTAGTACGTCAGTAGAACAAAGAGAAATGCCACTGTGCTACTGAGGAGGTTGAGTATCCCTGGAAAAGCTATTTTCATTATATTCATTTAAATTAAAGAGAGAGAGAGATGGCTTTAATTTCAAAGGGTTTATTAATTACTAGCAGCTCTCATAGCTGTGGTACAGTACAGAGAAAAGACAGCTCATTTAAAAGCACATCGCATACTTTAACAACTAAACCATCTTTAGAGGCTTGTCCCTGCTGCTGTGATGCTTTTTTTTAACTACACCTGTATTCATCTTTGGCTATCCTGACAGAAGGGATCTATGTTTGTGGAATTCTTCACATTGCTTCTGCATAAGCATGGAAGAATAAATCATGGTGCTTTAGTACTTGCATCATGTTCCCATGATTTAGGTCTGAGTATATCTATCTCATCGGCAGCCTGTCTAATCAAGTGTGCCATCTGCCAGTACCTGGCCATATTATATCAGTAACAGGCTTCATTCACTACCAAAAAAAGTTTTCAAACTTCTTTTCTACTTAGCTGACTGTAAGTATGAGCCAAAGTAATACTCAGAATGTCACAGGGTGATTTTCTCAATAGAAACCACAAGTATTACAAGTTTGCTCAAATTAGATTATTTACATTCAAACACCTGTACCATAAATTTTCCTTGTCTGCACAAGCAGTGCAAAGAGGCAGAAGCAATGCTCTCCATGCACCCCAGCCTCTGGGCTATTTCTCTCTAGCAAGTAAGAGTTTGGCCATCTGCATCCTCATATCAGGTGCTGCTGAAGGAGAAGAGGCTATCTGGCGCAGTGTGATACTGTGTCCCTCTATTTCTCTGACCATATAGACAGCTGCAACCTGAGAGAGCAAAGATATCTCTAAAATACTCTCAAGCCATCCCCTCCTGCTTAAAACTTGACTTGGGGGAAGAATGCTGTATCAAGACCATCACTCCAGGGAAGTTATCTTTTGTTTAGACAACACTAAGTGAGATTGGTGCTATATTTATCAGTGCAATAAACTGTTTCTAAGGTACCCATCATTTAGTTTCCAAGATCTAGTACTGCTTTTATCCTTCTCTAAAGTGATCCACAAGATGGAATTTAACAAGAAAAGAGAAGCTATGGAGGCCTTGTAGAAGAAAGTCTATAAAAAACCTTCTATATAGTAAATAGAAAATCAATAAAGAAGGAAATATTTCCAAACTTTGAGGAGTAATTGCAGGCCACAGAGGGGAAGAAATAAACAGAAAAAGAAGTAGAGTTCCTTTAAGGAAGAAAGTATGCATAGTTAAGCCTTACTTCTTTTTTCCAGAAAATAGTACCAGCACTGTTAGAGGTTTAGCTAAGCCTACCTGGGCCAAATTCTGCTTCAATTTGTAAGCAGCAATCCAGCTGTTAGGACAAATATAAACAATTCAAGATTGTGCATCACATTTTTATTTTCAAAAGTGATCTTCGACAGCCTCTCTGCAAGTTACTTAGTCACCAGTAAGGCTAGTCTGATTCATGGCAGATAATCCTTTTTTATGTGTTGATAGTGACCAGTAAGAGGATTTGAGACTCCTTGAAGCAGATTGTTTGCCTCTTTCCAAAGGTGGAGGGACAAAGCTTGTACTAACAAGACAATTCTCATGCAGTTCAAAAGAGGTACAGCAAAACCCCTATAGTACTTTTGTTCTGCATAGCATGTTTCTCCTCAGAGAGGCTGCAAGGCAGGAATCTACATGCCTGTGATGCAAGTAAACAGGCTTTTTGTATATGTGTGGTGCCTGTGCATGTAACCCCCATCCTGTGCTCAGTAGCCTCCTGATCCCAGGGGACTAATCTAGCTTGTGCTGAAGGCTTTGAGCTCACCTAGGTACACATATGCCTGGTCTGCTGAGCACAGAAAGGTACTTCCAGCTAGGATGCAGAAATTTTGTCTGGGATTACATCCTCCAAAACCCTATCTTGGAGTCTGGTATAAGAGAACTTAATCCTTTTATAAACATCCCTACAGTGGAAGGCACACAGCTTTCCCGATAGTACAGCCATCTCTGTGGTCTGTAAACTTGGCTTAATTGCAGAAGGATTAAATTGGAGCTTAAGACCAAGAAAACTGAAATTTGAAACCATTTCCCAACATTTTAGTGGATTACCAGTTAGTTTTACTTAGTAAACGTTTGACTATTTTCCATTTTTAAAGCTTCTGCTGCTGAAATCCACAGCATGCATTAATCTATCAGACAGCCTGTGCATCAAGCACAGCTGAGAACTCTTTGTTGCAACCCAAGCATTCTAGTGGGGATGGGTGCTTCATCTATGCTAACAAGCTTGGGCTGAGCTTAAATATGAGCAGAGGTTCTAGCTCAGGCTCTTTGCTCCTGCAGAGGAATCCCCCTAGCTCATTGCTATTTAAAGGTAAGGCTGTCTGAGGTTGTTTCATGTTGTTCACAGATACAATTACTGTCCTTTGGTAATTACCCAGATTTAGGCAGTTGCAGTGTGCAATTCAGACAAATCATATGCCCCTGTGACGTAGCAATGCGTGACCTCATAACTGGTATGAGCTTACTGGGACAACATCAGTGCCTCAGAAACACTGCGTGTCCTACAAGGTACTAGGATGTTGCTGATGGATGGAAAGAGTTTAACAAGGTTGAATTTTGCCCTGGTACTAGGGTAAGCACTCAAGAATAGACCTTTAAAATCTTTTAAATTATAGACCTGGCTACAGAAGCAAACTTCTATGCTCCTAGAAAATGTTCTTTCCCAGGGGGGTTAATGTGTATGCATCAAGACTATGGAAAAGAACATATGGAGAAAAATAAATGGAAGGAGTAAAAGTCAAGACAGAAAAGTCAGAGGTGAAAATACCAGTAGATAAAAGTAGCGTGCTTACACACAAGAATGTAAGGCCAGCTCTCAGCTTGGCTTTGAATTGTAACTTCCTTCCACTCCAAACTGCTCTACTTGGAGCTTTATACCCCCCATTGAGCTCTCTAATGAAGGTCAGGGGAAAATCAGCAAGCCTTGGGCTCTGTTGTGCAGTTTGAAAAGCTTGGGAGATGCTCCTGAGCACCTCTCGGCTAATATCAGAACTTTCCCTTCAGGAGCAGACCAAGAAGGGTGACTGTAGCACAGCTAAGCTCTCAGCTGGACGTTGGTGCTGGCAGTCTTTCTTCCTCCTCAGACTCTCCCCTTGCTGGCAGGCAGTGTCAGCAGGCTCGCTAGGATGAAGATCAGCCTTATTTAATATACACAGGGCCAAGGTGGTCAATAAGAGAGAGGAAGGAATGAAGCTGAGTTGTTGAAAATACCGTGAGTTGTAGCACAACTGAAGCCAGACCAAATGATGCTGGCTGTATATCACGTGTAATGAAGAGGATGAAAGAATTTCTCTTTCTGACAACCTCTTGTAACTGCCAGCTCTTACGCTAGAAACAAATTACTGCTAAAACACATAGCAAGGCAGAAGCAGAGATGTGAATGCTGCAAGGGACAACCTCTTGTTCTAATAAGAGATAAGTTGCCTAGGAACGGAGCAGAGAATGGTGACCTAACCCTGTGCCACCCTATCCAGTAACTTGACTGTGAACGTCTTCTGTTATTGAGTCATAAAGGTTGAGGAGGGAAGTCGTGCGCTTAGGAGGCCACAGCCAACTTTGCATTCCTGTAGAGCAGGAAGGTGGAAGAATGAGACCTCCTTTGGGTGAGACAAAGAAGGAGGGAAATCCACGGGCACATCAGATGCAAGGTGGGAGTACAAATATAAGTATGAAATAAGCAGGGAGAAAAATCATACAGTACTTAACCTGTTTCTATGCTGCAATGCAAGGAGTGGCTTAGGGGATTGGAACATCTTTCTTATGAGGAAAGGCTGAGGGACTTGCGTCATCTTAGTCTGAAGAAGACTGAGGGGGGATCTCATCAATGCTTATAAATACTTAAAAGGAGAGTGCCGGGAGGATGGGACCAGTTTTCTTTTCAGTGGTGCCCAGTGATAGGACAAGAGGTAATGGGCAGAAACTTGACCATAGGAAGCTCCATCTAAACATGAGGAGGAACTTCTTTACTTTGAGGGTGTCAGAGCACTGGAACAGGCTGCCCAGAGAGGTGGTGGAGTCTCTGACCCTGGAGACATTCCAAACCCTCCTGAACGCCGTCCTGTGCAACCTGCTCTAGGTGACCCTGCTCTGGCAGGGGGGTTGGACTAGATAATCTCCAGAGGTTCCTTCCAACCCCGGTGATTCTGTGATTCTGTTTAAGGGTTTTTTATGCTGTCATATCATATACTAAGGGTACCATTCCTGAGATTTTGATCACAATGACTGCTTGGTCTGTCAAGATAGAGTCCATGAAACAGTTTGAGTTAAAAGAAAAACCCAAACAAACCTCTTTTTTTTCTGCCTAAAATGAAATTTTTGTCATATTTGTCATAAAAAATAAAAAGAATATAGGTTTAGCAGCTAAATGTTAAGCACTTTTGAAAATTATTATAAAGTCTTTCAAAAAATATATTTTCTGTTTTCTTCCAACGATGCTAGTAGATGTTTGGATATGTTACTTTGGACGTTTTTCCTTTAGCAAGCAACTAGAAGCACTATTTGTTACATTAATCGCATTGAAGTAGCACTTCACTTTGTAAACTCTGCATTCTCCCGTTATGCCACTAGGTGTCAGTGTTGGAGCTTTTTCTGTTGTTGGTTTTGCAGTAACGTGTATAGAAGTTCCTGTCGTGTGTCCTGTTGAATTCCCAGTCACCCAAACAATTCCCAACTGCACCGTGATGACTATCCAGTGTGCAAATGGGAAATCACTAAGTGACTGCCCACTCCATAACACAGCACCCCTCTGCAGAGCGGAGTACCCCAGCTGCATGCGAAACTCTGGCTCTTAACATCCCTTTTGCCAGCCATACGCGCATGTACTGGGGAGCAGGGGTCCCTGGTGCACAATTTTGTGTGACTTTTGCAGAGATGAGGAACCCAGAGTAGGAATTTGAAGGGAAAACGTCACTGGGAGATCTCAGAGGATTTCAGAAACTAGTTGCAGGAGACTGGTGTAGAGAAGGGAGCCTAATCTGCTTGAATGGAAAAGATGGGCGATACCACATGTTTATCAGGAGAGAGTAAAAGGTAGGGAGCGAAGGTCTGGGGACAAGAACTGGTGCACCAGCGGGTCAGAGCATGCCCACCAGGCAGCAAATACTCATCCTCACTCTGAGCTCACTTCACACAGACACATTCAGTCATTGAGAGGAAAGATAGTGGCAGTTAATTTCACATTACAAAGTTTGTCTCCCTACTGTGTTCCTACTTCATTTTCTGTCTTGCTCCCATTGCAGGCATTTCTGGAGGATGTCCAAATTCTGTTCTGGAATTTTGGTGAATTTTCAATTTGACCGTAGCTGTAGGGATATGCTGATATACTGACCTATTCCAGACAAGCCAGAGGTAAAGAAGCCATACAAAATTACTGCAGACTTTTAATCATGTTAAAATGTAGGTAAAAGGAATATTGATCCCAAGCTTAGCAAAGGTTGGCAGATTTTGAAAGAAAATTGGAGATATTTGGGGACTTTTTGCTCCTTTATTTAAATTCAGGAGCTAAGTGAGAGAATTCAGAATCAGGCTTATTTTACAAATACATTAAGTGTTGGAAAAAGAAATTAATTACAACACATTAGTGGTGCGTTGAACAGTTGCATCTCATACAGCACTTAGGCAAGCAGGGATCCAAATTTTGTCCTGTGGCGTGTAGGCACACTAGCAAAGAAAAAGTATAGTATAATGTGCCCAAAGATGGTACCCCATTTGAATCCTCAAGAAAAGTCCTAGGAAAAAATGGCCTTCACATGGATGCATAAGCTGTCAAAAATACTACTGCAATTAAATACCGGTAATTGAAAATTTATTGCATAATTTAAGAAAATCTTGCACAACTAAAAGATAAAAAGTAGGAATTAGCCTTCAAGCAGCAATATATTTAAATATTTAAATGAAATTCCTTTACACAAGAGAGAAACTGCCATTTATAACTTGAAGGCAAATCTCTATTGTGAGGTTAAGAACAGCAAAAAATAACCAGCATGTTTTACTTCATTTTCAAATGTCAGATGTTAAATTGGGAAAATTTGCATGTGGCCAAATGAGCCATGGTTTGGCCCCATTCCTTTGTGCCAATCAGGCGTGCTGCCTGCCATGTGGAGAGAGGTGAATGAGTGGTGATGTTGTGCCCAGAAAGGGAATCCTTTCTCTCTACTTGTGCTTTCAGGCAGTGTTACTGTCTGAATTATAAAGCCTCTTTCTGATCCTGCAGGAGAGAAGGCTTTTGCACATCTTATTAAGGCATTACATAGTAGAGGTATGATCTAGTCCCAGGTTGATTTCTTCTATGGAAATGTTCCAAATAACATCTAATATTTAACCATAATTGAGACATTTAGAAGCAAACACGTTTAGACTAAGTGATGTTTTAGAACGGCTGCTTCCTCATTTTCTAACAGTGTATCACTTTTAACTCCATGGAGTTTAAAAATTAACATCAGATTTTTCTGTTTCATTTGGCTTTCTTAACCCATAGGTAAACTTCTTGGTCACAGATCCATCCTGTTAAACTCTTTAAGGATGATGGTCATTTTTCACAGGAGCTCACATAATCCCAAGGTCTCTCTTAAGCACTGGAACTGAAAGGATCCCTACACCTTATATTGGCACATATCACCATACAGCAATCTTTTGTAAATTTTAAATAAATTCACTAGAGTTCTGAGTTCAAGTAAATACTATCCTACCACGGAGATACAAAGTACAGAAATAGGAGGTTAATTCCAGCAACCCGAACATCAGGCTGAAATAGGATGCCAAAATATGGTACAATATATGTCAAAACATAATATATATTTCTGTACATAATGAGAGCACTCGCTAAACTTAATATTTTTAGCATCTCAATAGAAAATAAATTAATAGAGAAGACTTCTGTTTCAGGAAAGAGTACAATGCAGAAGAGGGATATTTTTAACTTGCCACTGTCCAAGTGGGAGGGGTTACTAACAAGCAAAACTGCGTGTTAATAATCCGAAACATGGTTATGGTCATTTTTATATGTAATTATGGGATCAGAAATTCACAAATATATCTCTTGGCAGTACGGCAGACTTCATCCACCCACTTGCCTTGTGATGACTGAGAAAAAAAGACACAGTTTTCACGCTTCCCCCCATTTGGTTGGGCGCGATCCCAGTTGAAGTACTGTAGAGCCATGCCATTGACATCAACAAATTTTCCTTCATTTATCATGTCATTGACACCCAACCAAAACTCAGACACTCTAGGCATACTTTTCTTGCCATAATCTCGAAGAGTGTTTGTTTCATCATTATTCCTTGGGATAGCCAGTGTCCCTCCCTTGGCTATGCAGTCTTCGTTGGCTTCATGAAAATGTTTGGTGCCTTCTGATATGAGGTAGCACTTCTTATGGGCCTTTGTCCCACGAAGACAGACTGTGAATAGATATTGGTTTGCATGTTCAGTAAAAGCTTGAGCTATAGCTTTGAATAATGTTTCCTAAAATGATAATTTTCTACAGGTATGTAAGGAATTAAGCAGACAAGTTTCTCAGCAAGTGAAAGGCTCTTGCCTCCACAGAGTGGGCCTGAAACTAGCAGTAAGATCAGACTTCCCTGCTATTCCTCCTGTTCATGTAGGACCTTGTATGCAGCCAGCGTGTTAGCCTGCTTTTGGGAAATCTGAACAGACTGCTCACAGGCACTCTGCAAAACACCTTGCACTACAAGGGATGGCCAAAAGCAGAGCATGCTCTTATAGCTGCTCCAGAGAAGAGGCGCTTAAGAGGAAGGACAGGCATAGCTGTGATCTTAACACCATAAAGTGCTTTGAAGAATCTTTTGTGTGTTTATGCTGATAAACCTCAGGCATGATCTTGAGCCCCAGATTCCCTCTAGAAATGTAGTTCTCTCAAGGATTTTTTTATTTTGCTGTTTCAGAATGCTAAAATATAACCCAGGCCTGATGTCAGCGTGTCTTATGTCTTCTTTTAGCAAATAGTCCTTCTTTCACACATTTTTACCTTATTTCATCAGTCTTAAAACTGATGGAATGGATGAGGTATGAATGTTTGTATTGTTGGCAGATGTGAGTTGGTCATCAGGAAATCTATACTTGGCTTTATAGTGAAGATACTAAAGTGCCAAAGAAAAGTAAAGTTTTATGCATCGACTAAGCCTAGTTCCTACCAAACAAAGGCAGGACAGAAAAGTGCTATTTTAAATGTGTCCTACTCACCAGAAAAATATTGATTTGAAATTCATAATGTAAATCTCTGTCTGGATTATTGATAAAAGTATATTTCCACTTGCAGAAGAGTTTGCCTCTCTAGTTCTTAATTTCTGGTCTTTCCAGCAAAGTCTGTCCCTTCAAACTCTAAATTCAAATGAGATAAAGTGACTTAAATCTATAAACACTTCTAAAAAGTATACACTTATTACTGTGCTTGCATGACAATCTGAACCAAATAATCTAAACATTTGCATTTATAAACCTGTTTGCTTTTAGTTCTACTGGAACGTATCAGGGAAGTCTTGATGTAAAGTCCAGTGTACTAGAATATTAATTTGGCATATGCTCTGTAACTGGAATTGCCTTGGAGAACTGCTCTCAGAGTTCATCCAGCCCAAGGTCTGTGTGGGCAGGCTTGCAGGAGTGAATCCTTAAACTTTGCTTTCTGAATCTCCAAATACAGATATATGAAAAACTGATTCTCCCAAGAAAAATACTTACAAGAAGAGAACCCTCCTTGAAGGAGTGTTCCTTCTGAGCTGAGGAAGGTAGCAAAGGTCTTGAATAAACTCCTGTAACAATTATTTTTAGAATCCTGAATGTGCCTACTTCCAGATTATTTCATTTATTGCTTAAATTCATCTTGTACTTATTAGAAATGTCGTGAAACAATATGAACATCTTCTGTCCTGATGTTTTCTATAATCTGTTTCTAATTCCTGCCATCTGTTCTTGTAAAAAAAAAAAATAATTACATATCTGATCAACAGGATATGGAAATCCACTTTGGACCATATTCTATATGTCTCAGTTTTTTAGTATTTCCAGTTGTAGTATTCATTGCACTCCTTAGCTGCATTTTCAGACTCATCATTTTATATTAGGTCTTATCCTTTAAATTTTATACCTTCCAACTGCTAATGGCCAAAGAAAAGTAATGAACATATTTGCTAAATGTTGAATTCTTTAACAAATTTATATTCATGAGAAAGATCAGAGAGACCTTATCTACTTCAGCAATGCTGCAGTAATGATGGAGACAGGCTCTCTTTAGGGAGAAAGTGTGTGCTGCTAAATGGTGTGTGGCAACATTTCACAGTGTGTAGAAAAGAAACCTAGGAAATTCAAGCCAAAGAAGAAATTAGATCGTGAGGTGTGTCTTGGAAATGTCCATAAGCTAAAAAAGCAACTCCTTTTTCAAGTATCATAAAGCCATTAATAAATGCAGTCAGAGCTAGAGGGGTGATAGATCTCTTTTTGCCAAATTTGGAATCTAGTTGAAGAGTGTGGGTTCTGAATTTAGAATATGGCTCAAAATAAGCTTTGAGGATAGAAAATCTCCTGGCTCTGGTTTCATTTCGAAGCCACTGCATGCTTACTCTCAAGCTCCTTCTGGAAGCAATACAAAAATTACTTTTAAACAAGTGTTACTTGTCTAGCACAGGGTCCCTCTTTTAAGAAACTTCTAAAGTCTTCTTATAAGAAATTTAAAATAAAAATATTTTGTAAAGCTCAAAAAGCTCTATGTTACCCAAGATGTAAAACAGGACAACCGAGATATTACCATCCCTAAGGAAAATATGTTCTGCTTCATGTGAATGATGTCATTTCCTCTGCAGTGTCCTCTTGTACGTGTTTAAATGCCAAGTTTTGTGTCAACAGCTGTGAAAAAGCACAACTGTCTAGTAGGTGCCTGTGTGTTTACCCTTTTTATTTTGTTTGGAAATTTCCACCTGGCTGTTTAAATACTTAAAGGACTTTGCACATTGATACAGGGTATTTCTGAACTCACAGTGGGTATTACTTTGAAGTTTTATGGCAACATTCAGATTTGAGCGTCACAAATTGCAAAAGGCTCAGTCCTTTTAGCTCCTTTTGGGGGGTATTCTCAGCCTTTTCCATGAATATTTTTGCCTTCATAGTTAGCCCATGTTCATATCATAGCTGGGGACCTAATTCATCTAAATTCTCAAACCCAGCAACCCTCATTGTGTTGCCTTTGCCTGATCATACCTAAAATTACAGCTTGGGGTTGTGCATAGCAAAGACAAAAGCAGTTCTTGCTCCAGATTAATTCTTGCTCTTAGTGAAGAATTGTCACTTGTATGCCATTAGTTCAGACTTGATTTTATTTGAATGCTTCCTTCAACATTTGTCTCACCATTAGAGCTATGGCATGCCATGCTCTTAAGGAGTTGTATTTCTCAGTCACAAATCCCAATTAAAGAGAAGGATGGGTATGAAGGAGAGAGGAAAGGCAGTGATAACTTTTGGAAGTCATTGACCAGTGTAAGCTGCTTTACCTGTCTGAAGTGCTTGCATTTCTTTCAGAGCATTTACTTCTCGCCACAGTTTGTCAATCTGGGTCTTTAGGTCATCTTTTTCTTAAATAAAAGAAATACAGAGAAATTAAGATATGCACGCAAAAAAAAAAAATCTAAATAATTATATTTTAAAAGCTGTCTCAAAATAGCATGGGTTTCTGCTTTGCTGAGATATGGTTTGATTTCTTTTAAAGATTTTTCCTTAATGAAAGGATTCCTGTAGGGCTCCTATAAAAAACCAGGAGGAACCCACCTTTACCTCACATCCTCATAGTTTAAATTTCATTTTCAGTTGGACTGTACCATAGTAACTGTTTGAAAACTACGGATTGCTTCAGCTAATGGTTATTTAGTGTGCCAGTGTCTAATTTACAGCAAAACTTGCCTATTTACTTTTGAACCTGTGCACCATGGTGTATACGTATGACATATAAATAATAGCAGGACACAAGTTGTGTTTATTCAAAAAACTGTTATTTCTGTGAGCATGAAAGTTTCACACAACTCTAGTTTTAATACAGTGAGGAAGAACTAATGTAATCCAACTTCACAGTCTGACTGTGTGCAAACAAGCTTGCTGAACTGCAATTTCCCCTCCCCAGGAGGAGCCTTCCTCTCTCTGTCAGTACAGAGAGGGCCTGGTGACTTGAGTCACACAAATTCAGTCTGAATCACCATTTTGTAGCACTTACAAAAGCACCAAGAAGATGGTGGGATAAGAAAAGAAGCTAATTTGCACATAACTCCATTTTCATGGCCTCTTTTCCATTCTTTTTTCTTAATCATTATAATATTCCACCACCATCAAACAACTAGCAGGCATGTTTCCATTGCACAAGATGACAATTCGATTGCAAAGCAAACAGACCTTCCAGAAGCCACTGTAATGAACATGAGGAATAAATAAGCTTTCACGCATAGCAGAACTAACAAAACCACAGTTCCTGCAGATCTGTGTTACATCACCTAATCCTCCAGCTGCACCCCAGAAAGCTCATCTCTTCTCCATATTCCCTACTGCCTGTGGGGATAACTCCAGCTGTGCTTCGTGACTCCCTGGACTCCCAGTTCCTCAATCCATGCTCCTCCCTCTGATTCCCAGTTCGCAGTAGCCTCTCCATATCCCCTGTCTGCTTCAAAAGAGGCAAAAAACAGAACAAGCTGAGCTCCTGGTGCAATCTTTTCATAGTGAGACACTAACATAGATATTTTCTTCCTTTTTTTTTTTTTTTCTTTTATTTTTTCACCCTCATTCACAAAATTTCATAAAATATTGGGTAACTTATCCTCAGGAGCTCCATTCTTCTGCCAAATTGTTTCAAGTTCAAAAGTAGTGGAATGTTGATAGAAAAATGTGCTGCTAAAAAAAAATATGTATAAGCAGCCTGTCCTTAGGACACTAAGCTAAATACTATAGAGATTCAAAAGGAGAAGGAAGTATATATAACTGTACAACGCCAGAGCAGTGTAATCATTTTGTATAATGGTTTTATCAAAGCTGTGGTTTTTTCATTGACTAGGAGTTTAAATATTTGCCATTCATGTAACCTCCATCATACCCTCTTCTATTAGAAATAAATCTTTAAATTAAATACACAGACATTTCCAAACAATGTTCAGTGGGTTTTTATTTGCTCTGTAAGCTTTGCTCTGGGAATTTGTGTTATCTTTTTCTGCTAATTCTTTTTCATTAGTTTGACTTGCCATTTCATAGTACTTGTCACACAGGTAAAGTAATATTCCACAAATATTAGACAGACATTCTGTTAAAATTAGGAAAGGGTACAAAAATCTGAACAATAACCCGTGGAGACTGAATATTTTATTCTGCTCTTTTCCACCGTATGTACATGAATTTCCATTCTTCTGATCTTAGTCAATATAACTACATAACTAAGAATGATTGGCCAGAGTCCTCCCTCAGCTGTATCTCCGAGTCCTAAATAATGTCGACAGAGATGAATAGGCGTAACAAAGTAATATATTTACAAATGTTATACAACTGTATTTCCATAACTCATTCTGCCACCTTATTTTTACCTTTGCTAACTCACATAAAAATATTTTAAAGACAGTTATAATATGGACTCCGTTGTCCTTTGTTAATAAGAATTTGTATAACGTTAGTTTCTGGTTTATGCAATGTTATTTAAGCGCATAATAAACTTGCATAGTCTATAAGCTTCTATCCCTCCTCCCAGTTAAAACCCAGTACCTTTCACTCTACGTTTGCTGTGCTTCCTGGCTTTGAATTTGGAAGCCTGGCTGATGGTCTGATCCAACAGTAGTATGCTTACAAGTAGAAAAATCCTAAGTCCAGTTTGTGCCATGTCTCTTCTAAAGAACTTAACAAGAAGCTTCAAGAGATTCTCTTTAGCAGCTCTGAGCACAAGTCACATAGACACATCTCAGTAGGGACTGACTGAGGTCAGTTTTATAAAAGTGTAGTGATAGGGTTGGCTGTACTCCTTGCTTACGAAACATGTTTAATACTTAAGCTGGCTGTAGCATAAGGCACACCCTTGTTCTCACATCTCATCTGAAATTCCTATTTCTGTTTTGAGTTCAGCTGGGACAGGTTGCTTTTGCAGAGGCCGTACCAGCACTGAACAGTACACTGATTGCCACTAATGAGTGCCATAGCTCCTGTTCTAACTTTGAAGCCAAAATGTACGGAAAAGCAGATGTATGCTCAAAAATACCTTATGCAATGCCAGCCTCAAGGAAGGGTAGCCAAAAGATTTCTACAAATATGATAGGCTCACCAAGCACGGCTCTGACCCAAGCTGGCTAAGTCATGACAGTAGTCATGATCTTACATTGAAACAAAAAAAAGAATTTACTCACTCCTGAGTAAATGCGAACATTGCAGCTGCACACCCATACACACACATACACACACATATATACACACACTAAGATCACATCATGTGAGGAGCGCATTTTTTAATTTATGAAGAGTTAGTAAATACCTAATAGATATGACTGCGTTTCTGATTAAGAACAGTATGTGCTATCAGCAGGGTCTAGTCAGGGGAACAAAAGATAGTGGTACTCTTCCAAAGGTTCCCAAGTCCTGACTAAATGG
Organism: Burhinus oedicnemus; assembly: GCA_008921705.1. Taxonomy (NCBI): domain Eukaryota; kingdom Metazoa; phylum Chordata; class Aves; order Charadriiformes; family Burhinidae; genus Burhinus; species Burhinus oedicnemus. Next base: position 2,021,589 of record VFFE01007257.1, read on the forward strand.
TCAGAGGAAGAGATGCTGCTCTCAGTAAAGCACAAGATGCTCAAAGTGGGACAATGTCTCTCTGGACTCTGGAGAGCTCTCTGCATTTGGATCTCTTTCACTCATTTGCCCTTGGGCTCCGTTGAGTTTTGTGGGGCTGCCTTTTAATTGGGATTGCTGTAAGTAGTAGAACCTGTCACTGATTTTGGTGGACAAATGAAATTGTCACAATAATGTGCCCATCCACCACACTCTTCCCCCCCCTCCTTCCTCCCCCCAAGTAAGAGAGGGTTTGTTTAAAATGTTGACGCTGAAGTTGTCATTGGGTGATGGGATGCTCGCACACACAGTTCATGCCCCTCAGAGCTGTTGTTCCAGACATTTCTTTGCCATCTCTGCCTTGGTTACGTTCTGTTCATGTTGCCAGATTTTTTCAGAACAGTAACAGCAAGAGACTTATTACTTTATTAAATGAAAGCTGAGATTTAGGGACGTGCTGTTATATTACATGAATGCATGCTGGCTTTTTCTAACCCCCACATAGTCTAAAAGCATTTCAGTGCTTACAATGTAAAACACACCTACACCATCTGTTTTGGATACCTTTAAACAACTAGCTATATTCTAATAATCTGTAGCTAGTAAGCATTTGTTAATCATTAGTTAAACTTTTCATAAATGCATCCTGATATGATAAAATTTAGTTTCAGTGGTTCTGCTTCAAAATACTGAAGTATGTTACATTGTGTAGGGAAACCTCTGGGTCAACAATGCTAAGTCCTCAGTGCTATTACGGAGCATAGCACATCAGAGATGGTTATTACAGGGTCCCACCCACCCAGGACTGTCTAACAAATCACTCACACAGCTGCACATTTCAGTACACAGTTAAATGTGGAAAAGGCTGTCATTCCAACTAGCACACCAGAAACTGAAATGTGAGCTGTCAGAGAGGAAAACAAGGAGCTTTGCAAGGGTCTAGTTCAAGATTTAATCTGTCATTTAGAACTAACCCTAAGTTCAGGGTTGATCCATATTTTATCCCAGTAATATTGGGGCATCAATATAAGTTAATTAAGGGCAGACAGCTAAATCAATAACTGCCTCCAGTTAGTTTTTCACTTGGTCCCTTCTCAGAGGTTGTGGAATTGCACATGAAGCTGATCCTGACCCACTGCAGCTTGTAGCCTGACATATTAAACTAGTGCTAATTTTGGGTTACCTCAGTAAGGGAGCTATAAACCCCTGGAGCTGTTTCACGTGGAGCTTAGCTGTCCCACAGGCTCTGAGAGAGGCAGGACCAGCAGCCGGGGTCAGCGAGCATTTTAGTGTGCATCTTTAAGGACTCAGTACCAGAATGTATTTGTTCCTACTCCTAGGAACTTGAGTTTTCTAACACAAGCTTTCTTTTCTTTCTGTGAAATGAGTCTGACAGAAAAAGATTTGTACTCTACTGAGGCAAGCACACAACTCGCTAGAAATGGAGGTATAAAGAAAACACAGATTTGGTATTCTGGGAGTTCTTGGCCAAGAGCCGGAGTAAAAAAAAAACCTGTGCTTTTTGGGAGGTTACCATGTTATGTCCTGTTAAGAACAGACTGAAACTCTATTTTGAAAGCTTCATCCCTCTCGTTCAGTGGTCTCTCTGAGCATTTTACCAGCCTGCAAGTAGCTTAGCTGGACTTCACTCCTGAAACCTGAATCACAAAGCTACTCTTGCAGCTGCTGTGAGAGACCACAAGGGTATAGGGGCTTGTTTGTCTAGAATTTGTCTAGAGTACCTGAGAAACAGGTTTCACACTTACGACTAATCTATAGCAACTGAGGAAGCAAGTTTAACTTCTTGTATACAGTGTGTGGGCAGGAGAGTCAGAGAAAAGTCAAAATATGTTGCTCAGAATACATAGAGTCCCAGTGCTACTGCGAGGAAGCAGGAAATGGAAGCACATGGGAGGCCTAGAGCCTCACCGAAGTGAGTACCTGGTCTGTGTATGGTTTGAAACCAGCATTACAGTGTCATTTAGAGTTGTCATTTTTCTTTTACTAGCATAGTTATAGTAATATAATACAGCCCTACACACCTACATATAGGTGTAATTTTTCCTGAGGCAAATGATTCCTCTTTCCATATTAGAATGTGCTATACAAGAATAAATAGGCTCATACCTTTATAGATGCATCCAGACTAGGATGGGATTGCACTTTTTTGTTTACATCAGTATAGTAGAACTGCGTACAGACAAAATTGTAGTTTCTCTTGAAGTGCTTAGTTCACTTCAAAGCACTCTTGAAGTGCTTTGTTTGATAAGAAAAGTCTTGCAAAAGCCATAGCTGCTGTACTGTGCAGGCACCTGGTTTTATGGCTCCCGTCTCCCCACCTCATTCTGTTTGCTTTCAGACAACTGAACCATTCAGAGCATAAGCATCCTTTGGTAAAAGGTTTATTTCAGTTTCTCCACAGAGGCTCTTCAAGGTAAAAAGTCTATTCCCCTCGGAGACAGTTCTACCTTTATATGCTCCTGTAAACTGGCTCAGAAAAACTCTTCATACAGCTGTTTTTTCTTCTCTGTTCTCAGCCATCACTGTGTTTGTGGAAAGAACATGCAATTGGGCACAGAGTATGAGAAGTCGGTGTGAGATGAGGACTGGATGCTGGGCTGAGATCCTGAAATAGGTCTGGCTGCAGAAGCCATTTCCCGTTGTGTGGAGTAAGATCCTATGTAGGGAGATCACGTCCTTTACTTATCTTCTGAGGTAGCAGAGCTACAAATAAAACACTACTTGTAAAAATATCTTTAAAGAAAATTAATGTTTCAGTCTGTTGAAAAGCGAACTGCTCACATATTGCTAGTAGACTGGCTATGTTTTACTGAGACCTACAGTCCCCTCCATGCTTCAGAGCTAATTGTGTTATGTGTGACCAAATGGGAAACTGGTGGGCTGTATCTGCTACTGAAATCACAGCAAACTTCTTTTTTTTTTTTTTTTTTTGCAGCATTTCAGTTGTGGAAAATCCAGCTCAGTATAAGATTTGGAAAAAAAGCTTGTATGACAGAACCTATTTGCCCCTTCTAGTCAGAGTATGAAGAGAAAATGAAAACTGATCATAGCTGTTGCCAGGCTAAGGAATTTCAAGTGGGGCAATAAGAAGAGTCAGTATAGCCAACGGAAGTAGATAACACAAAAGTTAGTAAAAGGTTTATGACCTCCCATGCATCAGTTCTTATGACTGTCTTGGGTGGTAAACGGGATCCACTGGTGGATTTTCATTTATTTGAATTAAACGTAACAAATTTTGCAAATTCTGCTAGTCACAGATTATGTCGTGCTTGGAAAATTACTGTATGCTTGGTTTCTTTGGCCTTGAAAAGTCTTGCAAAGTCTTTCTTAAGGATTTGATCTCAGTCCAACCAGGTATGAGGCAGGATTATGGCTGACATCCCAACACCAAAGTTATTTAGGGGAAATTTGTACAAACAAACTGTGTGTTTAGAAAAGGGAAGGGCTAACTTTATGGTATGTGAGGTTCTGTGAAACTTACTAATGATATTTTGGGTTTTTGCAATCGGGTCAAGTTTTTTCCTGTCATGCTAATTTGCTCTTTTGAAAGGAAATTTTATGGCTACAGATGATTTGCTCTATTAGAATTAAAGGAGGTTCTGGGTTTATTGCAAAACCAGACTGCCCACCAGTGACCTGCACTGAGGGTCACTGAATGTTGAAATGAGGGCATTCATGTCTTCTTTAGATATGTGACGCTGCTATCCCAGATGCATGCCTCAGCTTGGCCCTGTAGCACCAATAATGGGATTTATCAATAAATAGGCTTCTTGATGTGGTATTTTTCAGTTCCAAACCTAGCTGTACTACCTACAGGTCTAGTGCTTTTCACTTCCCATGCTGTAAATACAAGCTTCAAAAAACATAGAGATTTGAGTTATAAATAAGGTACGTGTACTGAAAAGATGAATCAGGGCAGTACTTTGAGCTTCCAGACTAAGTGCTTTTTGTATCTCTTATTTTGGTCTTTGTGACAACAGCATCTCACACCTGGGTCTTAGCAAGCAGAGAGGAGGGTGAACAATTTGCAAGAGGCAGCAGAAAGACTTGTCTTACATCTATCACATGTATTTAAGGCAAATATCATTACTTTGTCTATGTGACCAAACTATCTCAACTGTACTCCTTTCATTCTCTTGTAATGGCAGTGAATCTAGATCATAAACTGTAAAGCTGAGAAAATACTGCTTATGAAAGCCAGAAGAGATTCAGGATTCAGAAGAAATGCACCAAATCTACATGAAGCAATGTTAGCAAAGCCATTGCCCTCTTTTTTTTTTTGTTACCTATCCAATGCCACTCTGCACTGATAAAGTTGTCTTCTTACAAGGTTCAGCTATCTCAAAGCAATGGCACAGTTGCCAAATCGTTTTTACTTCTTCAGGTCTTTAGCTGCAAAAGTAAGTACATGTTGAGTGTTTTGCTGACTGTCATTGCCTGTTTCTTTAGGCAGGAAGGACCCCAAAGCAATAGCTATTTATTTAGAGATAAATGTTTTGATGGCTATGTGAAATGTGCAAAGAGAGCAAACCATAATCCCCCTCAAAACAGAGACTTTTTTACAGATCAGCTGACTCTGTCATCTCTAAAGATAAGGGACTTCAGGAGAAAATTTAAAGCGGTTTCTTTTCAGTCCAGGTGCAAACAGAAGAGTTGAATGGGGTCTTTTAAAATGCTGCTCCTGCAGACTTGGCAAAGGTTCCATGTTGGGAATTCCTGGCAGCAGCTCGGCTTGTTTAGCCCTCAGGATGTGTGTAAGAATATGTCTCTCTCTGCTTTGTAAACACAAATTACCTGTTGTGCTAATTTTTCTCCTGTAATGCCTGCTGCCTTTTTTCCTTCCTGGAAATGACCTGAAAACATCCTGAGAGCATTTAATTTCTCCCTTTAAATATTTTATTTTTGATCATTACAGTTTCTCTAATACGAGGCTTTCCAGCTTCACGTTAACATGATCTTAATAGGTTCTGCTGATCCTTACATGTGCCAGACAAAACGATTTGGACAAAGCCTTGATTTAGGCACTGTGAGGCTCTCCAGACAGTCTGAATTGCACATTCACAGGTTCATAGCAGGTTACCAACAGTGCAGCTTTGCATACTGCCAGTAGGGCTGGCCAGAGTGAGGATTACGTTTTGGCTTGTGTAGATATTTGTAGGATTTTCCTCTATCAGATGGAAAATCAGACCTTCTCAGGAGTGTGATCATGTCTGCCTTTGGTGGCTGCACTTCACTGACGACTTGAAGGTTCTGCTCAAGGGCTGAGGCCGCCTGTTTTGCCTGGCCAGAAACTCGAGTTCCCACCTCATGTATGGCCATATGACCTTTGAGGTCCCTAACTCCTGCACCATGGCCCTTCTACAGAGGCGCTCTGAGATGCTCTCAGTGCTGCTGCTCCCACCCAGCCGCTGTGGCTGCCCACTGACGAGAAGATGCTTCAGTTGGGGGCTGCCAGCCTGGCTCGGGGCAAGAAGCCAGACCACGGCTCTGCAGTTCAAGGCTGACACAGGACCTGCAAGCAGCTGACCCTGCTTTACCGTGTCTTAGAAGCACACTACCCCCATGCACAGGCATAATCAGTTCATGCACCAGGCCCCAGGGTTGGAAAACATGTGATGTGGTCCAAGTAAAACACTGTTCTTTAAAATTTAGAGGAAGTTTTTAGCTGTCTGGTCAGGAAGGAAAAATAGCCGCTCAGTGTAAATGCTGGGGAGATGTCTGCTTGTCTCTGAAAGCAAACTCAAGCAGGGAGAAGTGGAAAGTGACCCTGCCTTGCTGGCGGCTGGGGAAGGGGCAGCTGGGGGCAGTGCCTAGCTCCGACCTAGCAAACTCCTACCTAGCAAGCCCTACCACCACACGTCATGCACGTCCCTGACCCCATGATGAGGTAAAAGTGCAAATCACACATCACCTACTGGATGCTGAGGGTGGAAAATTAAAAATAACCTGTATGGGTGCAATTTTCTTGAACACCACACTGTGTCTATTGAGAAGTAACGTTCACTTCTGGGAATGCTGCCCTCTTGTGAAAGGCCAGCAGTGTAACATGCCCTCCTATCTTCAGCTCTCCTACCCTTAAGGCTGTGTTTTCATGAAACACAGATGAGTTATATGCTGTTACTGTATTAGATGTCATTTCAAACGCTATCCCCAAAATTTTCCTGATTACAACTCAGAAATCTGTGAGAGCTTTTCAGAACTCTTTGTAACTTTTCCCTGCTGAATTCTAGTTTGGGGAGAAAGAACCATGATGAGGTAGCCCAGCATCCGCCTTTCCTGTCTTTAAGGATTTGAAATCTTAGTACGCGTCTTGGGTGGGTATTGTAGCCAGACCAGCATGGATTCCAGTGTAAACTAGCAAAACACATATTTATCTTTCTTTTCTGTTATGTTCTGTAGCTTGTTTGCTGATAGCACTCAAGCTATCTGGCATGAAGCCAGCTTGTTGATGTCTGTATAAAACACACTCACTGCACTGTCTACAGTGCCTATGCAGACAGACCCAGGTTGAGGTACTGGCAATATTTAATGAGGAGAATTAGTCTGTTTCAGAAGTTGTGGGATGTTCCACCTCCTGCGCTACGTGTTTGGGAGAAACCCAGAGTTTTTAATGAAAAGCTGAGGGATCAGGAAGAAGGTAGCTGCAGTTATAGCTGAGAGGGTGCACTCACCTGCAGTTTAGGAATATTTCAGAAGCGGGGGTTATGGGTCTGGACATGGCGTTCTCTGGGATTCCGAACTGAAGGAATTAATGTTATAAGATTATAACTAGCTAAAAGTGGCTGTTGGTCATGAAAAGCGAGATACAAATCCCCACTTCTCCTCATCTTCTTTTCTTCCTGAAAAGTTAGATTCCTCTGGTAGAGTTGGGGGATGCCGTAACACATGTATCTCTCTGTGCACTGCTTGGGCTATGTGTGAACTTCATGCCACACTCCTGGGATCATTGTCCATCTCCATGTATTTCCAGCCTGATGTTGCATTCTCTCCCTGCACCACGACCCCACAAGCCAGGTGCCACTAGAGAACCTAAGCTGGGGGTTTATAGTGGGAGATTAAGCAGCTGAAGATGTGCAAGTGGCAGGGCCACACACCCTGACAAAATATATAATGTTCTGGGAAGTTCTTTAAAGAGGACTTGGAGTCACATTATTATTTGCAAGCAAAACATTTGTAAGCAAGATTTGTAAGTGAAGGGGGAAAGAGAGATTTGTATGATTCCCTGTATCCAACTACAAAGGCAGCTGATGCTCACATGCATCCAAAGCCTGAAACCTGGCCTGTACTTCAGCGTCAGAACTTCTTCCCAGCACATGGTGCTACATGTTGTGCATGTGTGTCTGTTGCATGACCTTACACATCAGGGAAGAAGGGAGTTCAAAGACTGCATTCAGACTTGAAGTTTTTTGAGACTGAAATTTGATTCCTTGGTGGCAACTAGGACAGCAGGAATAAATAGGCTATTTATTAAAATATTTTCAAATAGCACTTTCAAATGGAAAATATTCTGGCATTTGCCAAGTGATTTAGACACTGTGAACTTCACAGAATTCTTCATTATTCCATTACTCGTTTCATCATGTACGTTCTTATTGCAGTTTATTCTCGTTTCCAGCAGATGTCTTAAGTGCCCTAGGAATGATTAGGAGAGCTCTGGTTTTATACTGCTTATCCATCAAAGTAAAAGAGAAAAGACCAGGCTCTCCTCTGTCTGCTTAATACTCAGGGTAAATCCATTTTGTTCTGTGGCCTTACACCAGTGTTACCCAGTAGAGGATCAGGCTCAGTCTGATTGTACAGCGTCTAGATGCTTCATTACTGTCGGAAGAGCAGTTGCAGACAGACACCTATCAGGTCAACCATGTTTGTACAGTTGGGGTTTCAGAAGGAATGGGAGATCATTTGTACTGGCTTTGTCAATATTGTTTCCTAAAAGAATGCTATGGGCTCTGCCCAGATTAAATCAGCTTCATATAAAAAGGTGACAGGTTTCACAAGTTACGTGGACATCTGACTGATTAAATTGGCTGATTAATCTTCTAAAGATCTTTGAATCTCAGGATCATAGGTGTTTGACACCACTTCATTGCCATGGGAGAATGAACAGGTTAGGTTTGCTTGGATTTGACATGCACTGCCCATGTTCATTCTCACTGCTGTAGGACAAATCTTTGGAGTTCTCACACCCCTCCCTGCAAGGCCAGGTTCCCTGCTGAGATGGAGGCCTGCAGCTGACATGGACCTGCCAAGTCTTATGCTTTACCTTGCTCCTTGCTGTGTGCTTGTCCTCTTGCAGCACTGGCAGCTGTACACAGCTGTAGTGCGGTGCTGGCAAGCGCAGGGGCAGGTTGCAGCCATGTGCCATGGTTCCTCCCCTCTCACCTGTGCTGGGCAATCAAAGAATGGGGAGAGCTGCTATTTGACAGCTTTAGCAAGCCCTGTGCTCTCACTTGCTCAACAGACTTGCACGTTACTGAAAGGCTCTCAGCCCACAGAAATGGGGAAGGGGAAGTTCCTATGAGTTAAATTCTCACTAAAGGCAACAGAGTTTTGCCTGCGTAAGGCCAACGGCCTTTGCTCTTTCTCTGATAATTAATGACAAAACAGTCAGGGACCATCTCCGCATGCACAGGAAAAGTGGTGCCAGGTCATCAAAGCTGGACATGTACAAACGAGCCAGTAATATTTGTGCAGCACTAGATCTGAGATAGTCCAACCTGCTGAGATGGCAAGACTGCTTCCAGATAGGAGCTGGCAGGTTTGCACAGAGCCACATGCGGCTATGTAGACTTAACAGCTTGGGTCTCCATTAGTTTGAGAAACTCAGCACCGTACACTGCTGCTTGATGTAGATGCTCCCCAGGTTGCAAGCAGTGAATAGTCTCTATCAAGGCAGTCCTTTCACAAGGGATCTATTGTGACCAGGAAACAAAACAGCTGTTCTAAAGAAAGGCTAGTGAATTCATTTCTCAGTGCAGGACCTGTCAGACAAGTGCTTGCTTTACAAGCAAGAGAGTCTTATACAATCTGGCAGTTGATGCAGGAGCTTGGCCGGCCTTTGCACGCTGCCTCTGGTCGAGCGAAGGGCCACGAGTCCCCTGGAGCATCAGAAGCAGCACAGCTGCAAATGCAGAGGAGCAGCTGTATTCTCTGTGCAAGGATTTTCTGTTTTTTACTTCACTTACTTGCTCCAGTGGCTCCATAAAACCAATATAAACCAATATTGCGTCCTCAAGAAAGATAACTGGGTTTCACAATGCATATACTGTATCTTAATACAGAGAACTGAGTAAAGATTTTCAAAAAGAATCCTGGTTCTTTTCCACCACCAAAAAAGTTATGAAATGGAAATAAATATTACTCCCTGAATTTTTAATACTGCAGCTATGAGTAGGTTTATGCTTGATGCTGTCCCTATCAAAGCCAGCGGTAAAACTCCTGTGAGATTCCAGTTTGAATTTACTATCTTAATGGGAGTAAGGAAGGAAGCTTGCAACAATTATCCTTTTATTATCCTGTTTTGCTTGATGATTAGCAAACAGAACACTATGTAATAACTTTATACATTGCTGACATGTTGAACAAAACACAGTCAAAAATCTCATATGAATCATATTATGCATGCTTTATTAAATTAACCTACAATGCCAGGGAATGCGCTGCAAGAAAGACAATATTGAAGTGAGACTAACATTTAATATGTGAACTGTGAGAACAGGTTAGAGCAAGTGTCACACAGTACAGCCAATGGCATCTAATGCGTTTAAGTGAGCAGTTGCAGATTGATCACTCAGGTGAGACCTTAAAGACAATTCCTTCTGTAAATCTCCTGCTGCATGCCTATGCTGAGTCGCTGAGTACTGCTTCTCTCTAGTGACACACTGCATAAACACACCACTGATGTATTGGTCCAACATCGCTTGGCAATCAGACTTTATTATGGCACTCATTTCTACGGCCCAGTATGCAACACCATTTCCCATCTGATCCTCAGATGGAGCAAGCCAGTTCCACCCATGAGGTGAGGATGAGTCAGACCGGCAGGATCTGCAGTCTCGTCTGAAGCTAGGCACTGCTTGTCGGACAAGGCTGGGTTTGGGGATCTGGGTTGTTCCTTTCCCTGTGATGCCATATCAGAGGCAATTACTCAGATACACGTGGAGATGATCAAGAAAATAGTAGAAAAAACTTATAATGGCCACATTCAGTGTTGGTTCAGGCTCTAAGATACCTGATTTGATGAGAAAGCAAGGAAAATTTAGACTATTGTCTCTCAGCTGCATGTATTTCTGTGGGGCTTTGCTGACAGGGTCTCAGCTGAGGGTATTGAGCATCAGGTTCTGTGCATCTCCTTTGCTTTGGAGCAGGTATCATTTGAGACAAAGCTTTTAGCCACGGAGGCAAAACTTCCAGCTCAGCTGCTAAGTTTAATAAGGATTCCTTCAGTAAGTGGAAAATTAAACGCCAGAGAACCATAAGTCCTTAAACCAAATGGCAGTAATATGGCATTGGACAAGTCACTTAATTTCATTTTTCCTGTCTACAGTAGAAATGGTCCAGGAACTCAAAGGGATGCTTTTATAGGACCAACGAGATACTTGGCAAGTCACAGGAGGCTTGGTTTGATTTTTTAATTTTTATTTTTTTTACAGTGGGAATATATTCCTAATATAAAATGCAGACACTAGAAGGAAAAAACAGCAGCAGAGAAAAAGAAAAATAATCTGCCAAAGCAAACTGACTTAGAAAAGAAAAACACTGCACTTGTCATCATCTCTCTTCTGTGTTAGCAACAAAAGAAATGTTTTCTCCTAGAAGCTTCTGGAAAATGTCACTGATCTGACATGTCCTCCAGGCCACGTGATGCCTGGATCACCAGAAGAGACCCCAGTCACCATTCAGCTAACTTCACCCACCAGCCTTTACAAATACTGTTTGGTTTTTAGCTTATCACCTGGCCAGCTCAAGGGCTAGCCATTTCAGGGAAAGTACGGAAATCCTTATCATAAATAATGCATCTAGCGTACCTGCTGTCTCACTCTGTTCTTCTAGGGCAGCTAAGATGCTGCATCATTTACTGCTGCACTATATAGTGAAACGCACCTTTCCGTGTGGGAACTGTATTTACAAAGATTACCCAGCAGAAGAGCACAAAATGATTTGTACTGGAACCTGCAGCTTATCAGGAAAATGATGTTTGGCAGGGACACAGCGAATGTCTGGCAGAACGTAGCACATTTCCAGATCCGGCGGTTGCAGAGGCAGAGCTGCTTCCAGCAGGGCTGCAGGTAGCAGGAGGCTGATGGATGGCAGCCGGGCCTTGGACCTGGGACGGGCAGAGAGCCTCTGTGCCCGGCAGGCACGGCACCTTGCAGGAGCTGTGGGCACGGGTGGCACAAGTACTTCACAGCTGTAGCTCTAAGAGCACACCTGCCCCCAGAGAAGCACCCATCTCCTGTTCCCCAGCCCCTCAGCCCTCACAGTGGAACGGTTCTTCCTTCACCATTTTTCCCAGTTCTTTTGGGCTAACTGTACTTCTCAGCGTGGTCACTAAGCAAGAAAAAAAAAAAAAGCTCCTCTAGACAGCTCAACGCGCTCCTAATCTCAGATGGAAAACAAGCATGCCTCTACCCCTGCAGCCCTCCCTCCACCCAAACCACAACCCTCTTCCCCTTTTATACCTGGCAGTTGCTGTTCCTAAACTAACAAGCACCAGTGGCATCTCTTAGCCCACCCACTTAATCCCTGGCTGCCCGGTTTTCAACTTTGTCTAGTGGTGTGGGTACCAAGCATACAAATAAATCAACAGATGACATGCCGCAGATTCTACTCACTTGTTACCCTTGGGCAGAGACACGCAGGATTCATTTCTTCTCACACCTTCATCCTCTAACTCTTCATCATCTGCACTGGTCTCACAACACCTGCCAGTTTCTGCACAGCATACAGGTGGTGAGGTGCCCGACACAGCATTATTACAAATTGCAAAGATCAAGGCAATGTTCAGAAACCCACGCCGTTTGCTGCAGAGGTAGCTGACAGAGAGAGGCCAAGTAAACGTGAAAGGAATGGCTTAGGTAGGCTCAACTGAGCCCAATCGGTCGGCACAACAGCTCAGACTGAGGAGATAAAGCTACATCTGCATTTATACTCTAACCTCTTCTCTCAAAAGAGCACATTAGGATATTCGCCTAGATGTTACAAATTACTTGGGGAAAAAAAAAAAGTGCCTCGATGCAGATAGCAATTACAGCGTGTTGATTGTTTTGGCTTTTTTTGCAGTGAAACAAAACATGAGCTCACACCAAGGGACTTAGGTGCTGCCAGGGGAGAAACTCCTGCACGGTTCTCTAGGAGCTGGAGGTTTTAAGGGTGTTGTGTGCTGGTGATCATGGCCATACTGGAAGAATCTTTTCTGATAAAAACCAATCAAGATTAATCACTAAGCTCACAGAAAATAAGAGGGGAAGCACAAAATGGAGGATGAGGTGAGACCCGGGGCTACTCAGTATCCTAGGATGATTTTTTTGCATTCTATCTGGCCTGGTGCCACACCAAGGCAGCCTGCTGCAGCCCTGCTTGCCTGGTAGCAGGCTGTGTGTGTTAGAGTGTATGACAGTCAAGTATAGATGGCCCAGTGGGAAAGCTGGTAAAAGGCAGAGCTTTATCAGTAATCACAGAGAGTTTGCAAAAGGCTACGGTTGTTTGCTTTCAGCCTTATCCTGACCCTGTCATTAGGGATGCACTGATCATTATTTGCTTATTAAGACTTGAAAACAGAGGGCAGAAACTTGCTCTGCTCCTTTTTACGATCAGCAAGTGTTCATATGAGCTTTTAGATTATAGAGCAGATGCAGTAACTACTGAAGTGAGATTTTCCAGGGACGTTACAAGCTTTAGGATATGTCCTGCATGACTGGAATGAACCAAAGCTAACATTTCCTCTTTGTTTAGATATTCAACTGAAGTTCATTGAACCAGTTCTTCCTTTCATGCAGCAGACCTTTAAAGCCATGTACTCAAGTACAGGCTTGAGATGACCTGTAAGGTTTGGTAACCATGATCAGTTCTTTGAAAGAAAAGGTGTAAGCCTCCTTGCAGCCCTGGGTTAAGACCAAGACCCAGGGAGAGTAGGATTCAAGATTCAATCATGTTCTTCTGCTTTCTAGTTGCTAATTTGGTGGTGGCTGTTTTGGATCCTACTTTGAGATTATTCCCTTAGAGTATCTTCATTTCTGAAAGGAACTGTCTCTCTGAGGGTAACTTCTGCGTCAATCCATCTCCCAATGCAATCTGAGTGCTAAAATTCTGGAAACTAGTTTCCAGCTGTATCACAATACACTTCCCTGAACACTTCATGAATGGTCCTTACGTAATGTTTTGCATTTCTTAGACTGTAACATTCAACATTTTGTATCTAAATTGTTAATGTTCTGTAAAGTAGCATACTCAGCCACTTTAATAACCTCCATGTACTCTGTAATAAAAAAAAAAAAATATTCTTTGTATATCCCTCAGTGACTAAAACGGAAAATAAGACCTAAAATTTTCCTCTTAACCAATTCCAAGTCAGTTCCCTAATGTGACATAATATTAGAATAAAACATGTAAGCCAAGGATAATGCTATGCTCAATATTTTATTTATATTTTTATGTAAACATAATTTGCTTTGTAGGCACAATATAACAAAAGCTCTAAAGCAACAAACACAATTAAACAGTGTTTCAGTTCACTTCAATCAGGCTTAAGTTAAAGAGAAGCTTTCACAGTTCCTTTAAGGCAAATTGAGAAATAATTTGTTTCACTTGAAGAAACTATCCAATTGTCTTAGAGTTGTTTAAACAACACTGTCAGTAGTAAGCACAAACCTTCATTTCTACTAGAGTAAGACTTGGTCAGTTACAAGTCTCAGCATCGTCATTTTGTATGGGATGCCCTCTACCACTTCAGACGCGATACTACTGTTTGTGGTATTCTAAAAAGTACTTGGGGCTTGTGGGCCAAATTCTGCTAGCTCAAATCCTGCTTCCAGAACGGATACGTGAAAAATTTCCATTCATTTCAGTAGTAACCATCATAACCTTCATACATGCCATATTATTACCAATAAACACAGAGCAGAGTTTTGCTTGCTGATGGTAATATCCATCTGTGTTGCACTTAGGTAGATCCAGAAGTATTTCTTTGTACTCACTGCAATTACCTAACATTCTGCTGATCAGAAAATGGCCCTAAAATTGGTTTGAATTAGCATGAAGAGTATTTTTGCCTTGCTAACAAAACCAGAAAGAACTAGCCAAAATAATTTCATTTGATTGTTGTCCCTATGGTGTCTGTGGCCACAACCAAGATCACCCATCTTTATTTGTCTTGAAGGGTAATTTAACTGTAGAGCCAACCATACTGCGGTTTATAACAGAAGAACGGATTTGCTATTCTGCTTGCCCTACTAATTTAAGGCCTTGAGAATGCCACTTTACTGCCAGCTCAAAGGTCACCAGCAATATTGCTCACTTTGGCGTCAAATCAAAATTCCTACTTATGTTAAGGTTTGTTGCAGGACAACATCATTACACTAACCGCAAAACAAAATTGGGCATGTTTCCTACCGTTGTCAGCTTATGAGTCGTGAAAACTTAATGGCCTTTCTTAAAAGCCCAACTGGCAAGCCCAATACATGGAAAACTCTCACTGAATATATATTTTTTCTGTGGATAAAGTCCCTGTTTGGGCCTGATATGGCACTGGAAGCGTAGGTAAGTCCAGCTTGAAAAGAAAATCAACTATAGTAAAATTCTGCATCAACGTCTAGAGAAAAATCAAGTTCTGGTTCAATTAATATTTCAAAAGCTTTTTTGGCATTTTTCTCCACAGTTATTTCTTCTCATTATTTTTGAATTTGTTTAACCCAAGGGAAACGCCTTCAGAATGAATATTCTGCACATTTTTTTAGTATTAGAACAGCAACCTCATGAGTACAGTGTAAAGAGATGGACATTAATAAGCAGCAAAATGAAACAAACAGAAAAAACAAGAGAGAATCTTCTAAAACCACACATAAAAGTCATCCAGACCCACAAGTCCTTTCACATTGAGAAAAGCCTGAGAAGCCCTCCCTCTCCACTTATAGAATATGAGTTTTTAACTTCTATCACTACAGGATACTTGTAGATTTACGTGAACAACTAGCCATGCCTGGGGAAATACTTTCTTTTGAAAAAAAATATATTAATTCAAAGATATATGGCATTATACAAGGTCACTGACATTCCTTTAGCATTCCTACTGTAGGCGACTGCAGTCATTTTAAAATAATTCTGTTAACAAGACAATTGAGGACCTGAGTAGCTGCTGCTTGGACAGGTGAAAGACATGGAGAAAATATTTACTTTTGTCATGTTTAGATGTAGTTTCCACTAGTGGGAGGTAGATAAGACTAGCTGGTCTTGGAATGCTTAATCCTGCAAATAATTACAAACATAACTGTACATATGGAGCAGAGCTTTTGATAGAACTACTCACCTAGATAGTTATCCCCATGCATAATTTCTCATGGGATTAAGGCCTAAAACTCACTTGTAACAGGGTTAACTTCTGCAGGAGTTCAGCTCCATCTTGATAGTTGATCAACACATTAGCAATTTCAGAGCAGTAAACTCCATCAACAAATTTCTTTCCACATACTGATGAGTGATCCTTACCAATACGATTCAAAATTGGTTTGGATTTTGGACACAGATGAGTCAACGTGTCCTCAGCAGATGTTGATCTGTCAATACCAATGCTAATTGCTACAGGCAATTAAAGTACTGGGTCTAAAAAAAGTGGCTCACTGACTTTTTTCTTTGCCTGTAACGTACAGGGTGATAGCTCAGATCAACAGGAAAGCATGATAGTTGGCACTCTGAATGAAGTGTTTAATTACTGGTGCTGAAGACTAACGTGATTATACAATACCAATCGAAGTCTCTCAATTAATGATTTCTTGCACAATTTCAGATTCCACAATTCTAAATGAGGTATTTTTGAAAATGAAGACAGGATTGCTTATAAAATGATAAAGCACGACTGAGGAAAATGAAAACTGGTCTTTTTTGCAACTTTTATCTGTGGTTCATAAAAGGAAAACTATGAAAATCCACAAACTTAAAATCCTCCCTCCAGTTACTAGAATCTTCCAGACAGCAAGTGGGGATTTTTTTTTGTTACTGTTTCCAACTTGCAAGAAAAGCCCCAACTCCCCAAATAACTTTATGCAAAATGTTGGAATTTGCATGAGAAAGATGCCCATCTAAAATTACACAGTAAGTTAATAAGGCTTTTAAACCGGAACAAAATAATCCATGGGACTCCTACAGGGAAATTGGGTATTACACAGGAATGTCATAATACTGCACTGGATGAGAATGGCACTTGAGTTCAAAACAACAATGATCAACAGCTCATAGCTCAGCTGACTGCAGACAAATACAACACACACTGTACTACAGCATTTGTTCACTGATGCACAGAATAGATTTTCCAGTCTTGTTCCCTTCTACTTCATCAATCTTTCTGCTTCCACCACCTCTGGCTGTTACTGGATGAATGGCATGCGCTCTTTATTCTCATTGTCCCCTTCATGGTCTTCTTCCTCTTCTCCAGCCTCACTTGTCTCTGTGCTGTCATTGGCCATCTGTAGGATGAAAGATGAAGGACATCAGAGCACCTTTCACATTGTTTTATTCACTCTTATTTCAGTTTGATTCATTTGATAAAGTGACTTGAAAAATGAAAGAAGACACAGTTGCAGCATGAAAATAAACATTCTGTCTGTGCAAAACTTTTGTCGGCACTACACCGCTTCCAGCTAAAATGGTAAAGTGTTCCCTCATGGCTTACAGCTGAACTACGTACGTAACAGAAAGCTGCTTTGCAGGACAGCTGCACAAGCGGACTCTGATAGGCGCACTTGTAGCAAACTGATATTAAGGCTCTCAGATAGGAAATACGACTGTGTAGGAAGTTCACAAAACGTGTAGGACCTCTGGTTTACAACTCCTTCCATATCTGCTCTTCCAGAAACAGGTTAACACTTTAACACCAGCTAATTGATAGGATCTGGTCCCACATGAGGCATAGTGTCATACAAACTCAGAGAGCAATCGTTTTATGTAAAAAACAATGAAAGTTTATAGAGCAGTGGATATGTAGATGCTGGCAGAATATACCCATGACAGAGTGCAAATCTTGGATCATAGAGGAGTGGGGAGAAACTGCATTTCCATATTTTATTGACGATGCCTGTACAGGTAGTAGGCAATTGCAGAAATTTGTAGTTCATTATAGGATTTAAGGAGCACATCATGTTTTTTCACATGGGAATATTTATTACAAGCTGTGTAAAGGTGCAAAACTCTCCTGTACTTCACCCTGTCAGTTTGAATTGTCTCTGGAGGCACAAGAGTCTGGTTAACTGGACAGGTGGCAGTGTTTAACAGCACAGATTAGCATGACTGAATTCTCTTATACACCAACATTACCTCTCGTAGGACACAAGAAGATTCTTGTATTAGCTTGTAACTATTTCAAAACCAACTAAGCAAGGGACCCGTTTACTTTAAGAGAAATGCAGTGACATTGTACCTTCCCTGTTTGATTACTAGCCTCTGCTGGAAATAAAAACCTCAAATACAACCTGATTTTAATGGAGAAAAACAATGCTCTGAAGTCACCCATATTTTTGAATTAACACCCTTTCGTGAAAGTGTATCAGATTTGTTCTCACCTTCTCACCAGCAGCTATTGTGAATATACAACACCAAGAGAACAGATGGAATAAATGTATTAATGTTGTGCTATGGATTCCTGTTTACAGTTTTAAGATGCAATTCAGCTACAAAATAGTGCCTAGTTTCCATATGTGAGGTCCTAAAAGCCTTCCTTTTCCTTGCAGCTATTTTGTATGAGATTTGGGGCCAATTTTACAGTAAGCGTAAGAGCTTAACTGTAATCCCAGGTTCTTTTCTGTCCTTTTGAAACAGGAGGTATCTCGGGTCTGAGAAGCAACTTCATACATCAGTATTGATTTGAAGTCAGTTTTTCATTATCTTCTTTATTGCTCCTTCCTACATCATCAGTGAATGTTTAGGTGTGAGCTTGACTTTCCTTTACTACTGCCCTCTGTCATGTTTCAGTACCATCTCAAGTGCTCCAAATTCAGTGGACCAGAGCTCCATCACAACTATCTTCCTTCAGAACTTTTCTAGAAGGAAGTATTTAGATAATATACTTCATATATTATAAAAAAAGTCAAAGAAATTCCTACCAAAGGTATACTGTGACTTTTGTACGGGAATCAGAAAGCATTTCTACATTTGTACACTGAATTAATATTGACTGTGTCATTTTCTGTTCAATCCACTTATTCTTATTAATACAGGAATTTTGTATTATGTGAAATGTCTATTTGTTTTCCACCACAGGGACAGAAATAGATGTGGCAGTTTTACCCTGATCTAAGACTTGCAGACGCATTTTTGGAGAGGCAGATAGCCATTCAGTATAGAAAAATAACTGCTGTGACACTAGGAATTACAATTACATTTCACTTCGGGTTAAATATATAAATTATGATTATTGGTTGTATGTAGGTGCTATGGATTTAGAAGAAAACAGTATTTAAAAAAAAAAAGAATCATAAGGGACATGTCTCCAAAAGTCACCACCATGCTTTAACTTGGGTGACTGACCACTATGCACGTAGTGCTTTGCACTCACCAGGGGAGTGGGTGCTTTCTCCACATCCAGGATTAGTTTTCCTATATTTCCTCGGTCATGGATTCTCTGCATGGCCTCCTTCACCTGAAAGAAAGAGAATCTACTGATAATTTTCAGGCACACACTAAGAGAAGCCCGAATTTCTTCCTTTCAAAACCAGCAATATATTTAAGGCATGCTATGTGTAAGGTCATTCAAACAGCTGCTTGAAACAAAATTAACAGTTAAACATTTTTTAGTGAATTTGTAAGGCATGATTTTTGCATTGTGTTTGCCCAAATGGAATGTGAGTCTTGATGACAGTTTCTGAATAGCGTAATATATACATAGTGTTAATGAAGTGCAGAAGTAACGGTTAGCTGAGGTGCAGAGAGAAATACAGGCTCAGGGAGTTAATCCTTACAGGTTGGTCATCAGATTTTCTCTTTGCAGAATATTTATCAAGAAATCCTACTTTCACTGAAAGTATGAAATGTTTTTCTAATTGACCTATGATATTTTTCAATTAATTTCTTTTGTGTTCCTATAGAGGGAATGCTGTATCGCGGCAGCAGTTGTGATTAAAGCAATACTGTGGTTCTCACTGCATAATCGAGTATTTCTTTCCTTCTTTTTTCCACTTTTTTTCTTTTTTTTTTTTTTTTGTTTTAAACAAGTAGTGTCCTACAGATACCACTAAGACTAGACATTTAACAGCTGGCTGCAATTAGCACATGTGAGAAAGGAACAAACCCCTCTTCTTACTAGTGCACTGGAGAGGAGCTTATTTTGATGTATGAAGTTTCAGAACTCATGAGAGCTCAGTGTTGATGAATTGAAATTGTGTGTGTTGCACTGAATGTTCAATGCGCAGCATGCAGACCACTATTAAATCACTGAAAATTGCAAGATGTCAAGTTTCCTCACTTTCACGGTGGGAAACTTCAGGAACTGAAAATGTACACATAAAGGCTGTTTCATATCCTCATCACACTCTTTTTTGCTGGCATAACAGGATATGTTGAGACAAGAAAGAGTTTTATGTTAATAGGATCTACCATCTGTGACATAGTTTTATTGACTATTTTAAGAATAATGGCATAGAAGTTTGAAACAATATGCTGACTTGGGAACAGGTGGGTCCCACAGTACATTTAAAAGCTTGAATTGGGGTCCAGGCACCTAAGATCATTACTGAATGTCTAATACATAAGGAGGTATGAGATTTTTAAAGATACCAAGCGAATACAGCTTTCAACTTCCAATTAAATTTAATGGATGCTGGGCACAAAATGTCTTTACCATCTGTCAGCCTTATTTTGAAAGCTGACTGCAGTGAACTCAATATTACAACCTTAATTTTGCCAAGTGGTTCCCTCAATTAGTAAATACCAGACTTAAAAAAAAAAATCTGTAAGAACAAAAGAAAAATTGTACTGCAAAACACAATGACTTTCTAACTTAGGGCATAATTGTAAATTAACCTTGGAAAACAGTCTTATGAATCCCACTGGATAGAAGGTCGACCTCTAAATGTAGTCCACAAAATCACAGTGATTTTTATGAAGTTACCTTACAGCATAAACAATACCTAACTATCCTGTAAGACTTGTTCTGCACTATGGACAGACTATGGATTCCTTTAAGAATATCCAACAAAGACTCTGAAGAAGCAGCAGCTGTATTATTTTTTATGACTCTTATTAGCCAAATCAAGCTTTTAGGAGTCTATAGCGCGGCATAAATAACCAACATAGATGTGACAGAACTGGAGAAATCAGCAAACACACTTGCCTGTCCACTGAAATTTATGACCAGAACATCACGTGGAAAGCAGGGTATGCAACATTTATTTTAATTTGTACCATATCATATTTAGCAAGGCAAATTTGAGAAAATGTGCTTTCCCTGCATTTTTCATATGCACGGTATCAAATTTAAGACTCTGGAGAAAGGTTCAGGAGCTGTTTCCAGGACACTTGTTAGTAGCTTGCAAATGCAAACAGCAGGCAAAGGCAAAGGGAACAATAAAACTTGTAACAATAATAGTGGCTATGGAATCCAGATGGAGCTATTCAAATATATAACAAATTTGAAAAAAGTCTGAAGAGCTGATACAACATCTGTATATTTTAGTGTTATTTGCAACTTACCTACCCAGTTAGTCAAAATCTGTACGAGTGCAATGCCATTCATTACACTATGTACGAGTTAAGAGACCATAAGCTATTTTATAAATGAGTATTTTTTATGTTTATGGCTGCTAACAGTCCACTTATTCAACCAAGACCGCAACTACTTGTTTCCCAAGGTGCCTGAATATTAAAATCCTTCCCTCTTCTACTATAGAGGGCAGACAGCATTAAACACCTTCTTTGCTATGCCAGTATGGTTAAGGCTTAAGTTGTTCTATGCAGACTATATAAAAGCATTTACTTTTTCATGTGAATGTGTAAGTTCCGCCTATAGTCTGCCTTTCGCGAGTGTGGCGTGGAGCTTGTGCTAAGCCTGTGCCTGAGTGTTTGCACATTACCAATGAAGACAGTGAATCATTCTGCGCTTGGTTAAAATCAGACCCAGGCCTAACTGGTAGTACAGTGAGGCATGTGGAAATCCTGGAATTTACTGGAGGTTCTCTGAAGTGGTTGAAGTTTGCTTCAAAGTAAATACCACTTCCAGTAGCAAGGACCAAAAGGGTTTCCCTCTTCTTACAGAATTGTGTCCCTGAATTACTTTTCAACAATTATTCTGTATTGGTTGCTATTTGCATTTGTCAGCTCAAACCCAAGTAAATGGATCTGATGTACTTTTGTTTAAATGAGTAAGTTAATTGAATTTCTTCTTGTGCAGTATCATCAGCAGAGGGCTCTTAGATTGAAAATAGTGCAAAGGAGTGTTTACTAATATAAAGAGCTTCCATGGGAATAAAGGAAAAAAATTCTGTTGGCCTTTCTTCACTTTCAGTAGAGCTCAGCCCTTAGAGGGTGTGGGTCTAAACTAATGCTGAACTACAGACTTTAGCCTTGAGAGCCCCAAAATTGGCACAATATGTATCACAGAGCTCTGCACCGAAAGCAGAACTATTTTTACACATTAGTGGACAACTGGAAAATGCATCCACTTTCCACGTTATTTATGTAAGGAAAGTTGGCAAACCAGTTACTGTAAAACAAGAAAGACCCGGAATGCTGCACAGCCATGCACTGTCTGACATATCCAACATAGGCACTCCTAGGCAGCAGAAGAAAATGATTAATAGAAAAGGAGAAAGAAAAGGAATCCCAAGTTCGCCTTTTCCCTCAAGCACACTTGCATCAATTTGTATTTTAGTTTGACATACTGTTTTTAAGCATACTCTAGAGTAGAATCTTCTTCCCCTATCTGTTCAGTCTAGTGGAAAACGATAACAAACACAGGAAAAAGACCTTTCTAACTCAGTTTGAAACAATTTGCATTTGCTTTAGGGAATATGCTTTTATAATTGGAGAAATAATTTTGAACAAGTACATTTCTCGCATCCCTTTCAGCTCTACAAATGGTACAGTTATGGATATTTTATCACATATCCTCATTCAAGTGTTTTTCAGCAATGACAGTGAATCTGGAAATTAAGACAACCTATGCAGTAATGAGGTCATCTGTAAAACAAAAAACATGGTCTAGAAAGACAAAACCAATGTACCTCAGGGTCCTTTACAAGTCATGCTTACCATGCCCTAAGAAATACTCAAATTCTCATTTTCCATCATAACTCCCCAAGTGCTGCAGATTTTCTGAGCCTTCTACAAGGTCCTTCCTCATACCACTCTGCTGGACCCAAGCAGAGAGGCAAGGAATATAAAATATACAGAGCTTAATTTGGAACATACAGAACCATCGCACCGTGTTAGCATTATAGCCAAAATTTAGCAGCTTTAACATTTCTCAGAAAATTTTAATCTATTAACACATACTTGCACATTTACAAAGGTGTTATGCTAGCAATGCTACCAACAAAATTCTTCAAAGAAGCCTTGATACAAACACAGGATAAAAAGATCACAAAGCTGGCAAAGAAGGCCTGTTGTGCAAAAGCCTATTCAAGTATATTTTCCTGAGGGGATGTTATGGTCGGGATCTCAGAGCTTCTCTTGGTTCAGAGCCATTTCTGTCCATCTGTACCGTGTATCATACTGAGAAGAGCAACAATTACTGTCAACAGACCTTGGTAGGAGAGTAAGGGCAGAAATGCCTTCATGT
Source organism: Burhinus oedicnemus (assembly GCA_008921705.1). Lineage (NCBI taxonomy): Eukaryota > Metazoa > Chordata > Aves > Charadriiformes > Burhinidae > Burhinus > Burhinus oedicnemus. The sequence continues at coordinate 2,044,606 of VFFE01007257.1, forward strand.
CACTGGTCAGAGAATGTTCTACAAGAGGTTTCACAACAGCTGTGTTCTCTGGAAGCATAAAGTTTGACAGCTGTACTGAATCTTCACCAACACCACCACAGTGTCTCTCTTGGGGTACTTCTCAAAAGTATCAAGAAATTTGGATATTGTGTCCTCTTTAAAATTTCTTATACTGATATACGGTAAAGAATAGGATTTTGGAAAGTCTAACAATGGATGTCCGGAATTCCATGTGGGTCTAACAGATTTTTAAAACTTGGATTGAGAATGCTCAATACTTGTTCCTCCAGGGAGAACTTTGACAATAACTGGCTGTGCCAATAGCTGTTTGCAAATTCAGAAATTATGCCACACTCAGGGTAATGGCAATCAACACTCTGCTCAACCTTCCTTCACTGATTAAAAAATTAAAATTACTGAATATTGTAATCCTGTCCGCCTCATACAAGAGCAACACAAAGAAATCAACAGGAAAATCTCAGCACATCTCAGGACAATGCTTCCACTAGACAGGTGTATGTATTTTGGGGTATTCTGTTTGTGTGTTGTGGGTGAGTGTTTATTTCTGTGCTTTGTGATGGGGAAAAGATTAGTTTGGTTACTTTGTGGGGTTTTTTAAAGATAACCTTCCAATGGAGTAGGTTGCTAAACTGATTCATTCAGTGTTGCTGATTGTATTGGATCTGGGGAACTTGATATAATTTTAGAAAGACTGCATATGTACCTTGAAATTACTGACACTTAGGTCTTGATGCTACCTATTACTAAAATAAGCCAAAAAAGACAACACAAAAATTAAATAATTTTTAAAGTTTGTCTGTGAAATTTTAAAATGGTATCTTTTTGTAAAAAAATTGTCACTGCAGCAAAGAGAATGTTTTCAACTAGGCTGTAGTTCACAGAAATGCCTAAATAGTCTCAATTTAACAAAACAGCTAATTTAGTAGTTTGACATTAGCTCTAGAAATTGTTAAAGAGAAATAGCATCATATTACAAAAACAAAAGATTTCCTGTTCCTTGTAGCAATGATATGCTAAATTGATATAGTATCTCTAAAAGAAAGCCACATTTCCATATTTCTTTAGCTAAAACCTCATGGCGGACCGTATCATTTGCAAAGTTTTTATTTCACTAAAAGCAAAAGAGAATACTCATTATAATAACAGCCATAGATTATTTTCCTCTAATGAATACACCACCAGTGTATGCACTGGGAACATGGTATGATTTTATGGTAGTCATTCTGTCACTAGTGAGCTGATAGCAATTCTAATTTAAAATAAAGTACAAGCTTGCATAAAACAAGAGAAAAACAAAAGTGACTTTGGTTTTTACTAGCATTTCTAAAATAGTAAAGTACTAATAATAGCAGAGTACAAATAGTAAAGTATTAATGCTGCAACTAAGAAAGTAGCTTTTAGGAATCACATTATATCTACAAATGACTTACATAAGTTTAATGAAGTGTTCTGTCAGCACTCCTGATGAATTTGCAATACATTTCTATGTGAGTAATATATGGTAAAAAAGCACAAAATCAAGCATGTTATTACCTGTAACCACTCAGACCGGAAAAAAGATCTACATAGTGAAATTAGAAGTAGCAGCCACAATGCATTTTTTTACTGAAATAGTTTCTGCAAATCTAAAACCATGAAAAACAACATGTATTCCAAACACAGCAAGTAACATAATATGTTATCAGATTATGACATTACAGCTGGATATTTGCAGCTAGCTTCTGGTTACATTGGTTTTCCATAGCTTTTGATGGAAGTGTGTAAAAACAGTCCATTTTAAATTGTCTAAAATACACTTTTCTCTGAAACACATCTGGTACATCTGCCTTAATACTAGGTTTTTTCCTATGTTCTCCTTGGATTTTTCTTATTTGTTTTTAGCACTATGTTTTCCCCAGGTGAAATTAGTAACTGGGACAGATTTCTTGTCTGGCTTTTCATCTTAGGTCATTTATTTCAGGTCTCTACCTCTACTGTCCTGGTAGCCATGGCACTGATCCTTCAATTTGCTGAAGCGTGCAACTGAAGTGAGACAAAGTGAGGAGCGCAGTGCCTTACAGAAGGTATCTTATGATTTAACCTTGGATCCCCATTGCAGAACAAGATTGAAAACTGTGCAGAGACCATGATTACTTTGGAGAGTTCCTGAATAGAGATGTTTTCCTGGATGGAAGTCTGACCCTTTATAAATAATATATGCCTGAAACAAACAATTATGCTCCATCTTTGTATTGCTATAGGCAAGCCTCCACTTATTTACCCATTTCACTCCAAACTAATTTGTTGGCTGTTCTGCATTTGAAATCAAGAGCCGACAGTAATCTCTACTGAGGTATTCATAAATGCTTGCTAACATTCAATTGTCTCTGGAACTTCATTTTGTTGTTAGAATATAGCAAAAGCAGTCTTTATATACTGCTTTATAAATATAGGAAAAGTTAAATGGAAAACATATTACTAATTATCTGTTGCACCATTTCACAGTGTGAAAGATAAATGCAGCCTGCCTAAGAAACAGATGCTATTTTCAAGCCTTTGGATATTATTTTAAACATAATGATCCATTTTTGTATTTGGCTCTTAAAAGGAACCAATCTCAGGAGTAAAATAAGAGAGATTGCCAAGCTGGAACACTAAACTGCTCACTATGCCAATATAAGACATTGGAGGCTTTAGGCCCATGTTAGTAATATGGATGTTTAGTAGAGAGAAACAATAAAGGCAACATGCCATGGAAAAACTTCCTAGTGGAAATGTCAAAACATAATGCTTTCATCATCCTACATGAAGCTGTTCAGCTCAGTAATATAATGAATTTTATCAAATTTTTTTTAGTAAAGTTACACATTTACTTCAGGAAAAAAAAAGGAATTGAAAGACACTGGCACAATAGAAAAGTGGATGTTCTTTCAACTCCATGAGGTTGAATGCATTTTGTTGCACAAACTGCCATCTGCAGGTAACAGTTTCATTTTTGCAGACTTCTTTACCCCCTCGCTCTCAGCTAAGGGAGGTTTATTGGATGGTGGCAGAGGACGGTGTAGTTTCTTTTCTTGGGCCCCTCTGGCTATAGTGGTTTCCCTGAGGTATATGAAAGGATTTCTGCTTACAGTAAAAGAATCCTTCATTCCCCTTTTTGGTAAATTAGGCCATAGGATGAAAGGCTAAAGAATCTTATGCCAAGGTTACAAATTTAATCCAAGCCGTAAGTGAAATTAGTTCAATTATCGCAGTGCAATCTGTCAAACTCACCAGTTGTTCTAATGCTGTATCATAACATTGTCAAAAAGGTGACCAGCACCTTTGGAATGTCCCTCACCTCCAGGCGGGCACAGTGGAACAGAGCACCAATTTAGTTTATGATCTACAACTGTAATTTCCCCCCCCTCATTAGTTCCACACCTTTAGGTTCAATATTGCTGTTTATTTTCACATATCTCAGAGAATCACCTTTTGTCCTGTTTACACATTGAAAACATCCAAGCCTTCCAGCATGTCAAGACCGTTCCCCTCCAGCCATGAAATAATCCCCCCATCCATTGTAACCTGTGCTGCAAAGACCACCTCAAAGCCTTACTTTTCCAGCTATGTCCCTTCCCTCCTTAATACTTCAGCTGATTCTTGACTAAAAGCGAAGACATAAGTAGCAACATTTACTCTCTGCGTCTGGCCATCAACCCAAGGCTTTTCTGCCCACATCACCTCCTATGAGCACTTTACACTGTATTATTTTAAGCACCTGCATGATTTTTCCTATCCTGAATTTACACATAACGGAGTCCAAGAAAGACATCTCCGAAGCTGGTGCTTTAGTGATTCTTTACAGTAATCCCCAAAATGGCAACGTCACTACACCCCTCAAATCCTTCCCAAGTCTCTTTTGGTGTGTATACGGGAGGCTGAAAACAGCCAATTATTTGGAAAGTAGCAGCCATAGGTCATGTAACATTTACCCCATGCTCCCTCACTTACTGGCTCATACCACGTGATGCTCTCGGACAGTTTTTGAAGCAGGAACTGTGTCTTCTTAGGGGTGTGTCTATCATGTCAACAGAACCCCCACCTGATGATAGCCAAGCCTGCTAATCACAGCTGTAGCACACAGAAGTAGTAACAGCACCTTTTAACCACCTGTTATTGTACAGCCAATTTCATATATAAGTAAAGGAGGTGGAACAAAGCATTTTGCAACAGCACAATAGCTTTATCCTGAGGCTCTCTGACTTTGTTCTCCAATGAATATCGGGAGAAAGGAGGGAGCACCCATTTCGCCTGCTTAGCCATCAGAAACAGAATCCTGTCTTTTCTCAAAAGTTTTGTTTGTTTTAACTGTATTGTCAATAAAAGAACTTTGAAGTCCAGGAGAGAAAGAAATAGCAGTAATGTAGAGGCCAAATACAAGACATGCAGAAACTAGCGAAGCGATTTAGATAATTGTCTAAACATACAGGCATGTGCTAGAACTCAAAGTTAGAAGCCTTGGTTCAGAAATAGGTTGGAAAAGACAACAAAATATTAGATTATCTCATGGGATCTTTCTAATGCTCAGCACGGACTTTAGTTTGGTATTGTTGTGCAGAAGAGGTCCAAAATCTATTCGTAGTGCTATTGTGAAGTTCAGTAGATGTCAGAAAGCACACAGCATGACAGCTACTTTTTGTGGAGAATTTGGAATATTCTGTGTATATGAACAAATTTCACTCCCTGTTCCACTGGTGTAACTTCCCTGACATCACTAGGTTGCATGTGAATGAGAAGAGCAGGTACTGAGAGAGGATAAAAGTCTCAGCTCATGAAGGAATACTAGTAGTGTTCAATAGGCTTCAATTACTCAAACATACATTCTGTAAATGAGTATTATCCTTCAAACACGGTTTTCACACAGGTCAGCACTTTCTGACCACTCCTCCAATCTTGGCAGAGCATGAACTTTCCATTAGAACTCAGTATTTTCCTTATGAAAGCCGAGAGAGCTTCCTCCTATCATCCTTGCCCTAGTCCTCTATATGCAGCTAAAACAGTAAGAAGTTAGCTTCTGCATTACTTTCATGCAGGCGCTCTCCGACAGAGAGAAGAGCTGTCTGCAAGAGTATTCCTTACCAGTAATTAATTCCTGTCTTGCTCACTGTTGTGTGTCTGAGAAGCCTGCAACTGCATCATGTCTGCAAAATCACATGGACAGGATCTCCATGGTGACAGTGTCATGCGGTACGCAAACATCAGCTGGCTAGTCAAGGTTACTTTGGCAACCCAAGTATCACAGGTAATGATCCAAATCTTGTTCAGATTTATGAAAGAATAATCTGAATTAAAAACTTGCCCATTTTTCATTCTAAGGTTGGTTCTCTTCATAACAGACTATTTCAGTGAGCCCAAAGCTATCTCCGTTAGAATTACAAACACTAATATTAATAGTATTTATTTAAGCATCATTTGTATGCAGTAATGAAGAAAAAGATGCATACTGCAGTCTATTCTAGCTGAGATACTGCATAAGCAAAGCTTAAATACTACAGCTTTCATTAGTGCTGTAAGGCAATATGATTTTTATTATCAGACTCACTGCTGTGGTCTATTACAAAGCTATGTTGTCTTCAGTAAGAATTGTGAGCTGCATTATAATTGCAGATGCTCTTCTCAGACCAGAAGAGTTTTCTTTCATGTCATTGGCATTTATGGCTTTTAAAACTGAACACAGCACTCCATACGAAGAAAAATCATGTAGTCTGCCTTCTGGATTATGCCTTTTTAGCTTTGGTCTGTGGAAGGGAGGAAACTCAAGAAACCGAGGTTAGCAGTTTCCTAACTTGCTGGCAGCTCTGAGGGAAGCGAACTGGTGTATTACTCCATGCAGATTTTGCCACAGCATTAGGGCACAGGAAGTAGCAGCCCAGAAGTAAATCCCCCTTTAGGCTACATTTGCTGCAGCCCTGTTAACATGGCTTGGGCTAAGAGAAGAGACAGGACACGGGCTCCCCGGATATCCTGTGACACACACCGTGAGCAGTCACTGGGCTCCTCTGCACTAGTGACTGTCCCCTTCTACTCTCAAAAGTGACATTTGCCAAAATTTAGTCCTATTGTTTTGCTGGCATATTTCCTCCTCACTAATCTTGAAATGTCTCTCTCATGTTTATGCAATATGATTAAGTGGAGTAATATTTCATTGGGAAACATGCTGACTTTATTTTTAAACCTTTTTTTTTTTCTTTTTTTTTTTAAAAATGAGCTTGCAATACTTTCTCAGGCTAAGTCTCCCATACAAGGTTTTGTAGAAAAGCTGTTTGCCTGGGTGTGATTACTGACAACTACCGTACCACAGATGCAGTTATTTGGACAAAACCATCCTTTTGCTGGTAGGGGTTGTTTCCCTTGGGAGCAATGGAATAACCTGTATTGACCACAACACACTTCCATGGGAATGATCTATATTCACGATAGGAATATTTTCCTTGCACTGTGTAGCAGAATAGCGAGCAGAAAAGTGCTTCTATTATTTAACTGACCTGACTGCTGTGATAAAATCCTCCAATTATCTGTTTGCGTGGGAGCTGGGTATATGGGAGGCCGGTAAACCCGCATCTGCAATTGGCCTGGATTATCCTCTCTTTCCCAGGCTGATTCTCCTTTCTTACCTACACCATTAACTCCAAAAGAGACCTCTCAAACTCTCTTTGTTCTCCTGGAGGCTGAGGGTATGCAGCATCTTGCAAGACAGATGGAAAAGAAATGTAATATTTACAGGATTTTGAATAGGTTCTATTCCTGCCCATGGTGAATACAGCCAGCTCTTAACATGGAGAAATCAAGCACTAAGCATATGCAAGAAGACAAATCAAACTCAGGGTATCTGGGACCCAATTTTCATAAACACCTACTGAAAAAAAAGTGCACAGGGAAAACATGGAGACAATTAAAATCAACTGCTGAAGTGCTGAAATGTTAGTATCGTTAGCAATAATTTTGAGCTTATTTGAGTATTTTAGACACAGGAGTAGGAAAGTAACTTGGGTCATGGAGTCTGTTTCCTTGCTGCAAAGCTAACATGTCATCCTGCTAGTATCCATCTGAAATAAAAAATGATTTTATCCAACTCACCTGTTTATGCTCTGTTATGCTGAACTTTTGCACCAATGGTTTTGCCTGCATACATGCAAATAGAAAGTACTTTTTAAATCCTTTTCATTCATCCATTGCTATTCACAGCTGCAAACAGCAGCTCTGGCCTCTATTCCCTTCTGCTGCCTGTCAGCAAGGAGAGACCTTTTCTCTGGAATACCTTTTAGCCTCACTGTATGTTGCCATGGCAGCAAGACTAAAACCAGACCCAAGATGAGAAAAATGTCAAAGGAATAAAAACTGACGCTACAGGCAAATTCTGACTCCGAGTCCTCCCTCGGCTACTGAAGATCTCTATTAAGTTATACATCTTTTAGATAGAGAGCTACGGCTGTAGAACTGTGCTGTTGTCATTCTTTCCTTATTCCTATAAGCTCCTGCTGACGTCAATGAGTGCTTGTTTTGCCTCAGTAACATTCAAAGAAAGAGAGATTTAAAGCCTTGGAATTACAGAATAACTGAGCCAAGTCTTACCAGCTTTTACTTACGGAGTCAACAGGGATAAAGCAGAAAAAAGGCAGAACCAACATCAAATTAAATATTTAAAAGTACTAAACAGCAGTGCCCAAATTATCAATTTGGTGGGAGCTTTCCTGCGTGGTAAAAGAGGAGAAAAGACCTTGAAATGTGATCCAGCGACACAGAATTCCAGCAAGTCACGACAGCTCAGGGGCATTCAGCATTTTGACAGTTAAAGACTAGCATTTTGCTTGTAAACAAAGTGCTACAGAAAGAACGTCTCTATAAGACTATGTGTACCACCTTAGAAAAACCTGCACAGAGTGAGAAGGAAGCTATTTTTGATTTAAACTGGCACAGCACAGCTTTTCTCATTATCACTTGTTATTAACACAAGCTTGGAGAAAAAGGGAATTTTTTTCTGCATTAATATGGGAAATAATTACCATATTACTTTCAAAGTCAAGGGTTGTTTCTGAAGGTTAGAGATTTGGTGAAGAAAACCCTGGAACACACTTGAGCAGAAAAGCCATGTTTTGTGAATCAGGATGAAGCTTTTAAGGATCCTGAGCTGGAATTTCTTTTAGAGCAGCAATAAAGCCAAAACTCCTGGACTCAAATCTTCTGCAGCAGTCGATCTAGTTGATAGCACAATACAATCATATTGACTCTACACGGAGATTAACCAGGCTGAAGGCGAGCACAGTGTTGTGTAGAAGGGATAAAGAACTATTGTGATGAAGTTCCTCAAATCCACTGACCAAAGGGAGATCCCTCCTACATCACACTTCCGGTTGCCAGTATATCCCTGTGAGCCACTGACTGCCAGCTGCTGTCTGAGTCTTTGGGATTGCTGGTAGAAATTACAATAGCATGGTCCCAATTTATACTAGGAAGATGGTTTCAAACACATCAAAGCCCTGAGCAGAGGAGCTCAGAACTGGTCACCTTTGTGGTACCTTTCTCCATTCTGAGCAACAATGCATCTTATAGTAAGTTGCAGTCAACTGTGCACACAGGGATGCCCCAGACATTCCTGGACCTTGGGGTATTCAAAAGTGTAGTGGTCCAGATTCCACTCCAGTGAGTCTGGTTTGGTCCGCAGCAGCAGCTCTTACACTGGGGAAAAGGAGTTTTGGCAGTTGCAGGCAAAAGAAACAGGCCCTCTGTATTTGGTTACGATGCAGCAGTCTCCTGCCTCAATTGAATTAATATATAACATTCAGTTTGGTGTATTCCTGTATTCCATCACAATCTGTTATAACAATTTACGGCAGGAAATAAACTTTATGACATTCATCACTACACAATAAAAAAAAAAAAAAAAAAGACATTTTATGTTGTTATTGACTATCAAGCTCCATGACATCAGTTTTTAAACTCTTGCCTCAGCAATGTTGTCTTGTGATCTCTTTGAAAAAACATTTGGAGAAAAAAATGCACCAACCCACAAGTATGTCTTGTGTTCTCTTTCACATAAGCGTGCTCTAATAGAGTGTCATTAAACTCTCCCCCTCCTCCACTCCCAGAACATGCAGACTTAATTATAAGCATACTGCTTTGCCTAGTGTTGTATCATTGTCTTTCTAATTATAATGCCTAGACTGTAGAAGGCGAATGTTGTTGATTTCCTCTGTGCAATCCTGTCTGGTTACTTCTCTGTGGGAATCTGGCAAACAGAGATCCCTTCTTCACACACAAGTGAAAGATCAGCCAGCCTTTCTGGAACTATACTGTTTCACAGCCATGTGAGAACTCAAAGTCTGAAATACTTCCAGAACCACAGCTTTTCCCACAGACTGTCTAGACACTCGCAGGACACTATTTAAAGGCAGAAGAAACTTTTCTTTGCCACCATATTCTGAATTGCCTCTGCCCTAACTAGCTGCAAGGTGTTCCAAGTCAATCCATGTCTTAACTCTGCAAATGAGCGCAAACATTCCCACTTCCAGGGGTGGGAGGGGACCCAACAAAGCAGCTTGCAAAACATCAGGTGATTCTTGAACATGCATTTGTCAAGAACCAATGCCAATTCTACCATGTTTTTGTACATGTATGCAGTTACACCAGAATATAAATGAAATACCAAAGATTAGGCTCTTTTCTGCAGGGACTTTGCTTCATTTGAGCAACATTTGGGACTGTGGGGCCCCAATTCCTCAGGTTTCCAGGCACAGCTGACTTTACACTAATGGCAGTGTTAAACCTTCACAGTGACAGCAGTAACGGTTGTTCCAGACTCCTGGATATTTTTTGTGGGTGTACCCCTGCTTCACTGTACGGCCAGGGGCAAAATATTTGAATTACATGCCTTGGTTTCTTTGTCTTTACAACAACGCAAAGTATTTACATAGTCCTTGTCATGTTAGATGCTGGGTGTTGGTGTAGGTGAAACCCTGTTCTGACCTCACATTGCTGTTCATATGCTCCAAATGCAATCAAATTAGGGGTAAGGCAACCTGAGCTCGCCCAGGTACACTGAAGTTCAAAGCACGAATAACGATATTTAACTCATATGTGGTATTTGTACTGGTTACTCTGCCTCATTCCAGGATACCGATCTGCACACACCATTTGGGTTTGTGTGCACATGCAAAAGACAATTTGTACTATTACTGTTTTACTGCTATGATGAAAAACTAGCAATTCTTTTTTACAGTTGTATGTTTAGACTAAAAGCCCTTGCAAGTACCTTCTGGTTACAACAAAACCAAAACCCCACATGTGATTACTTTCTTGCTCTTTCCCAAGCTTTTATCGGTACCCATTTATTCCAATTTCTGTTTACTAGTAACAAAACACTTTATTTTATATAAAGGAGATATTTCTTTGTGTGTACCTCAATAGAGAGGATTCATTTTGTTTTAGGAAACTGCAAAACTACGGAAAACTTTCCAAAAGGAAAGTCCTTTATTTTATTATCTCACATTATTTGACCAGCACTCCATACTGACAGCATATGTAACTCCCACTTCATTTGTCTTGTTTCAGTTCTCTAATCCACCAGAACGATCATTCAATAACTGGATCTTCACAGAAGACTCATTTCTACAGTCTCTTTATTAGAGATTTCTCCGTAGCTTACCAGCACCACTTATTTTTCTGTATTTCTCACCTACACTTTTAAACCCAGACTTAAAGCATTAAGACTTGCATGACAGTAGTTTCCTTTTTATCCCCGCCCTCCCTTAACCTCCCCTGTCTTCTTTGTCTTGCGGTAGCAGGGGTTGCTGACTGTGCCTTGCTCTCTTCTACTTCTTGAACCTTGTAGGAAGATCCTAACTCATGAAAACACGTGCTTTTTCCTCTACCCTTTGCAAACAGCAGGTGATTTTTTTTTCAAAGTCAGGCACAAAACCTGTGACCAACATGACTTCTGTCACTGTAACTTTTCATCATATTTTCTAAACAATTCAACTAAGTCAAATATTTTTACTCCCAAAGACCTTCTATCACATATTCTTCAGACTCTTCCTTGAGCTCTATTTTGAGGTATTTATTTCACAATATGGGATCTTAAAATCAGTTAGAAAAAGATTAGAAATTCCTGTACTACCTGTTTGCTTATTCCAAGGAACTTTAAGTCTTCCTTTATTACTACCATGGAGAAGAAATTGTGCTCTATTCCACAACCACCATTCCAAACCATGGGAACTAAACTTACTGGTTACAAAATACAGTAAACATTCAGTCTTTCAGACAGCAAAGATGCAATCATTAAAAAGCCTTGACACCGTAATTTCCAAAGTCTGAGAAGCTTCATATACAAATCCACCAACCAGGATCAGATTACAAGAGCACATTAATATTGTATCTTTGAAAAAAGTCTCAGTGTTCTTTTGTAACAATGGATTCTCTCCTATAAAATCCATCCCTAATCGGTAAACCAATTATGTAAATTCCTGAAACTCATCTAGGCAAATCCTAAAGGTCTCTAAAGATCCAAATGAGAAAATATTTCTCCTTTGATTTCTTTGTTTGTTTTTTTGTTTGTTTGTTTGTTTTGTTTCAGAAAGCAGTACCATGAGGACTGCAAATCTAATAATTCATAAGTCATCACTGTATTTTTTTAATTATTCAAAAAGCTCTCCAAGTCAGATCCTACCATTGGGTGCCCCTCCGTAACTTCATTAAAATTATACTTAAAAAAACCCAAAACCCACTGATATATTAAATTGTAATACAGTTGTAATGTTAGACAGTATGATTCACCCATATCCTCAGTTTGAGCTACATCAGTTTACAGTAAGATTGAAATTGTTCATCTAGGTAAGATGAAAGGTATTTGAATTTATCTTGTTCACTAGTTGACAGTTTTACAATATATACTGCAGTCCTGTTTGCTTTATTACTTAATATTTCTCCTGCCACTGTTAAAAAAATGCCTCATTCTAAGCCTATATTAAAGATCTTAACTCCACGTAAGTATTGTACCAACGTGATTGCTATAACAATTGATTTAGTTTACAAGGTTAATGTTCATGTGTGAATCTCATTCAGCTTAGCATTACATTGTATCGACTGAAATCAAATTGCAATGTAATTGGTAGCAGGCAGCCAAAGCCAAAGTGTTCGTGTGATAGAACGTCACTGATTCAGCTAGGACAGTTTCTAATCTAATTCAATTAAACTTGCATGTGTACATGCACCAAAAAAAGCAAACGGCATGTATACTAGCTACAATAATTCAGGAAAATAGGCAAGAATTTCGATAACACACATTTTGCTAGCTGTAGGCTAACGCAGGAACTCAGAATTACACTGCATGTTTTCTATCAGTTGAAGGAAAAGATACAGCATTGTGTTACTTCTGCTAAAGAATTTGAAGGTTATGCCCTTTTTCCTCAGGAAGGCTTAAGATCTTTAAGATATTTTACCCAGGACATAATCGCAGCATGTAACAGAAATAAACTCAGGTTCTTCTCAAAGTTACTGGTATTTGGTGATGGTAGGGAATTCACTTTTACACAACCTGTATTCTACTAAACTAAATGCATTTAAACAAAGATTTGGAGTTGTCTATGATGTACCAGGCTTTATTTCTTATAGATATGGAATGCATTTTCAAATGTCTGCACTTGAATACCACATTCAGAGCCTGAACTTTGATATTCAAACCAGCATATTCAGTTAAATCAAAACAGTGGAAAAATCAGTTGCTCATTTGAAAATCTTAAATTACATTGCTTTCTTTTAGTATTGTTTTCTCTAAGCCAGTGATCGTAACGTACAGATCTCCCCTACAGAATATCTTTGTCTTCAATCATTGACAGCAGGCTATTATATATAGGAACCTTTTAGTATCGACAATATATCTGCTTTGCTGCCTTGGTGTTAATTTATATCATTATCTGTAATGAGCAATAATATCATTACTAAATTGCAATACCACATAAAACTCTCAATTATCACATTAAATTTGGATTATATTATGCCAAGAGATGTCTTTATGCCCAAGAGTAATTTTGCTTTTCAAACTCATCTGTGTTTAAAATGATTGAAAAGAATATATGAGCCATTTTCATTAGGTGAGAACATTTATCTTGATTAATGATTGTTATGCACTAAAATAAAGTATTACTTTGGATACAATCACTGCATTTTGTTCAGGGTAAAATCATGTAAACCAGAAAAGTAAACTTGTTTCCAACTAAAGTTCCCCACTATGCTTAGAAACAGAGAATTTAATCATAGTATGCATTAATGTTGTAAAATTTTACAAAATCTTAAAGCTTTAAGACTTTAAAAGTCACATGACAGGGAATTTTGGAGAATAAAAAAAAAGAATTCCAAATCAGAACAGCTTAATAATCAGGTGCCATCAGAACAGAATTCTACATAGTGTGTGCTGCTACTACTACTGAGTATGTGTCCATGACCAACTTTCACAGCCAGGGAAACTGCATGAGTCTCTTGGTGAACCCCAAGAGTGGGCTTAAAGCACAACTTGGAAGATGCCAGTTTCCACTGACTGGGATGTTCATTCTGTTGCTCTCTAGAGAGTAATGAATGGGTCCATGTTGTGATGATCCAATAATGAATCTCAAGGTGTCTAAGGTACAACTCATTAACTCATGAAGTTTAATATTCAACTGTTCTTCCTAATTACAATCAACACCAGCAATGGAACATCTGGTTAATATGTAGAAGATGACCTACATAAAAATACAAAATTATCTTACCTACAAGTCTTGTAGATAAGACTTTGTAGATAGTGCTTTTTTCTTTTTTTTTTTAATATCAGCAAAGTCGTATGAAATAGAACAGAAAACTTGTGTCTTCTTTGCAATAAAGAAAATCTAGTAGCCTAATTAGACTACTAGTATGAAAATAAATAAAAAAAATAAAAAAAAAACAACCACCCAGGAGATTAATTTTGTACTACTGCTCATGAGATTTCAAAAAAATTCTACCAGTCTGCCTAAACTAGTCACCAACATGATTAGCTGCTGAGAGATAAACTTGGTTTTGCTGATGGAACTAACAATTTACTTTTTCTTTGGCTATTGTTACATAGATACACGGATAAGCAGATCCCAGGAGAACAGCTAGAATGTTCACTTTAGAAAAGCATTTCTAAAACCAAAAAGGCTTAATTCATTTCATTTACCAGAGTTCTGTCTACTAACAACTGAAGATCCTTCTACTACTGCTAAAGCTTATGTCAACGTTATCTCTTTATAGGCCAAGCACCCAAAGTCCCCAAAAGTAGAAAAATGTGAGCTAGAATACACAGCAAAAACGCTGAAGGCATAGTATCTACTGATGCTTCTCACCACAGTAATTCTGCAGTCTCTGCAAGCATCTCATTCCATTCTGCTCTGTTAACCTTTCTGCTCACTGTCAGTCATGGAAGACAGCCACAGGGACCAACACTGCCAACGTAACATCATTTACACAAAACACACCTATCACATTTAAATATAGAGATATATTTTCCTTATTCTTATCTCCCACTCCCTTTTGATTCTTTTCAGTGACTCCTCAGATGCCTTTCTTGGCATTCATTGATTAATGAAGTATTAGACTCATAGATCATAGCAAGAAAAAAAACCCCAAAATAAGTAGAGTGATTTTTTGCAAATCAGAGGCCAAAACCTCATCCAAAATCATCAGGGATCTCTTCCCAGTCTGAAAATGGGAAGGTTTCAAAGGCAGGAGGAATCTGCATTATTTGTATTCTGTATTGTGCCAGACATATAAGGATAACATCTCTCAGCCCTCTCAACATCACCAAGTAGACTTCATTATTTCTATCTCAGTTTTTTTCAAATCCTTAGCACCTGGGAAAATAGGTCTTTTTAAATTTGAACTGAGACCAAAAAAAGTTTCTGAGAGAATGAAAACAATCACTAGGAATTGTTGACACCAACCTCAGGTTTCTCCTTCATCATTCCCTGGGAGAAAAGCTGCATTTCTCACATTAGCAGTCCCTGCCAGTTTGACCTGAACAACCAAGAGCTTTCTTTCCAAAGCAGTCAACTAATTAACAAAGAAGCATGAGTGGAATTTTTTGACACAGAGGAAAACCCTAGGTTCCATTCACAGGCTCTGTGGCTTAAACTACACACACTAATAGCGCATAGCACAAGAACAAAATAACACCTAAATGTGTCTTTGAAAACTTAGTTTCTAATATTTTCCCTTTAGTATCTGCTATTTATCTAGTGGTTTTCATTTACGGCATCCAATAGTTATTTCTCCAAGTGACAGAAAACACCCCCTGTTCCAAATCTTAAGAATTCCTTGCTAGTTCGTGGTACTACCAACTCTGTGGAACAGGAGATAAAATAAACTTTCTGTTACAATCCATTTAAAATTATTTCTGCTGGTGGATGTAATGTACTGGCATATATTTAATTAACCTGCACACAAGACTGGGATAAGACAGTCAGATGTTTCGTTGCATTATCAGGTAGACATAAAAAGGAATGGATTGAAGCGTGTTTGGATCAAGGGTATAAAAGCAAATAGCTTTTGCTCTCTAATACTTCATGAAGAGTCTAGAAATTGTTTTTGAATAGGGAAATGACTCCATGAAACCCTGTTTTCCTGACTCTTGAAAACAGCTTAAATTCTATGACACAAACAGTAAAAATGAAGTGTAAAACAAATGCGTTAGAGTCAAACATTCAAGATAAACACAGGCGAAATATACTTTAACTGCTGGAGTTATGCACACACATGTCAGTGTTTTTAAAGGTGTCCTTGATGTCTGAAGTATATCCCCTCTGCTTTGGTAAAGCTTTCCCTAGCTAGGCCTCTGCTTATTTCCTTGCACGGGTACAGTATCACCATATCAGTTCAATACGTACGGAATGCATGCCCATTTATTACTTAAAAGCCAGCTAATACATTTCAGTAAGCAGACTACTCCCGTAAAATACTGCTTCTTCATAGTCATTAATCAGCGGCTTGCTCCATGTAACAGGTTTGTTCTTATTTTTTTCTACTAAATGACAAACCAGTTTTTCCCATATACAACCTCCTGTTGCTAATGTAATTAACTGGAAGCATATGACTAGTTTATCTTTAATAGTGCACACTTTCTTGAGCGGCATTTATCAACGCTTCCTGTATTATTTCCCTGCCTATTTCCCCCTCCCTCACACTATCCATCAGGAACCAAGCCTACCTGTTGTTTTCCTTTGGCCTGCAGTGACAGAAAGCTATTATCTCTGTGGCGCACAAGGGCAAACAGAAACGACAATCTGTCCTGACCCAGAAACACGTACCATGACTCACCACTGCACTTTCAACTTCCAGTGTCTCATGCCTTCTAGAAAAGTATTTTCTGCCTGTGTATCTCCATAACTAATTAATTCTTAGCAGAGTGCTTACTAAGTAGATTAAAAAAGTGCTGTAGCTGCGGGCTGTATTTATGTTAATTGAGAGAGGTTTAGTCTCACACTAGTCAGCTTCCAACCTTTGTAACAGCAACATTTGAACACTAAATCAATGTTCATCAGAAATATTGCCAAAATACTGTCCCATGTCTGATACTTCATTCCAAAACATTAAGATACCATTCCCCTGAAATGAAACAGCCTACTGATATTTGGTAGAACACACACCATTCTGATATGAGAGCCCCCAGTAAACGCACTGAACCACAAAGGCTCACAGAGATGCCGAGACACAGCCCAGGGGCTTGGCTGTTAGAGGCCACAACTGGAAATTACAATTTTCAGGCTGATCCATGATCTTTCCATGGCATCAGGCAAGTGAAGATATCCAGTGTCTCTTTTCTTATTTATCTATTAAATGACTATTATAGCACCAACATTCTCAGCATGCACAAAGGCACATTCTGAAGACTCTAGATGGCAAAATTTTTAAAGACAGGTCTTCAACTGGCAGGCTAGACTAAACAAGGTAAATTTCAAAAGGGGGAAAGGGGGAAGGGGAAAGGGGGGAAAGGGGAAAGCACAGAGCTGAAATAAATTACTTGTTTAATTAAATTCCATTCATGTAGCTTGAATTTCATGCAGTGTTTATGAATAATGTATAGCAATTGAAAATAATTGACTTCTGCTTACATACTTAACAGACTTAACAAGTCAAGTCTGAGTTTCCTAAAACAGCTCATTTACCCAACCTGATTTTGTGGTAATCGCAGCTAATGTCATGTATCCAAGGCCTTATTATGGAGCCACAGTGCCTATATCCAAGTCTTGTCTTGCTTCTTTTCATCTCTTTTAATACAATCATAATCACATTACATTGCCATCAACAGTGAATAAAGCCAAAAAGACTACTGGGTTATGCCATCACTTGCTGATACAGGTGAGAATGGTAGAATGAATTATGTCCTGTTAAACAGCACTGAACGGGGAAGAAATGTAAATGAAATTATACAGGCATTTAGTACAAACTTAAAAATTCATGTAAGAGCAGTGAGGATCCCATAATCAGGTATACACAATGTTTTAGAGGGAAAAAAAATTGCAACACCTTATTATTCTCCAGTACTTTCAATGTATGTTTTATTCCTCTAAGCATATAGCACCAAAATTATCTGGAGTTTTAATTAATATTTACTTCAGATAAGCATCTTGGGAAAAATTCTTTGCAAAGTCTTTATTAAAAAAATCACCTTACTCATGACTCAATTTTCATTCATTTAGAACTTGTGTTCATTACATTTAATGTTAGTGAGATAAAATTCAAGTGGAATAGCTTTCCCCTCACTGTTCCCAAAATTTGAAAGATATTTTGGCTTCTAACAGTGTATAATTTGATTGTGAACACAGAAACAAGCTACCCTGAATTACTCAGGTTTTGCTTCTCAGTCTGCTTTCCCCACATCTGTTTTGAAACCTGTTACATCAGTAAGACATAGCTCCTTGCATTTTTGTATGCTTCGATATCTGCATGAAGCTTGTATTAAACTTGTGGTAGACTTGTTCGTTTACAAAGAAACAACAGTGATGTACAGATAAAACATTTAAATTTGCTTTGAACTACAGAAGTTTATTTTATACAGTCAAAGGGAACAGAATCTCACACATTGGAGGAACAGAGAGAGTTCTGTGATGGTATCACAGGACGGTGTATATGCAGAGCTAACACCTGTATATCAGGAAAGCAGTTCATGAACAACTGCAAATGAAGTACTATCAAAGAAATATTCAGTGTCAGAACAAGCAGACTCCACATTGTAATGCTAGAGGACCAGCCATAGAAAAGGAAACACCGATATGTTCATAGGTTTTTTTCCAGAACGAGTTACTTTTCTCTCTTTCTGCAATATCATACTGCAAAGTAAATTGTTTTATGGTTATGGAAAAACTATTCTTTTTTGTATTTCATGGTGGGTTATTACTTTGGTTATAAATGAACTTCCATTTTTATCATGTTACTCGATTACTTTGCATATCTTGAAGAACAAATACAAATTCTAAATGTCACTTGACTTCAAAAATGGTGTAGTTTCTTCAACTGAAGAATCTGTTTTCATCAAGCAGAAAAAAAGGTGAAAAACCTGCACATGCCATTATTGTATTATCACATACAAGAAAAAAAAAGAGAAAAGAAACCACCAAAAGACAGAAGATGACATTTAGTATTCCTAACAAGGTACCAGCCTGATCTGATATTGTTAGATTTCCCTCTTACTATGTTAAAAGTAACTAATGGGTCAATTTTCTCTACGTCTTACTATAGTGATACATGAAAGGCTTTTTGCCCTAAAGGTAAGCTCAGTGAAAGGCATGGATAGCTTTTGATGAAATTAAAGTCTCTGTTTTAGGGGGTCAACTGTTATTATTCTACTATCACAGGTTACAGATTTCCTGTCCCCCACCTCGAATAGTGTTTATATCACTGATATTGAAAAGCATGCACTGAGATAGTAATTTATACCAGAGGATGAGTTCACTGGAAAAAAACAGGTTCACAGTACCCAAATCCTTTGAAGCCACAGAGCAGTGCTTAAAACACACATACTGTGATGGCTTTGCTCTCCCCAAAACATGCTATAAATTTTGTATGGAAAGCGTTCCTTTGTCCAGTTCTCGTCACTGGATTGAACTGGTAAGGCTGTGATCTCAGATGTAAGGTTTCTACTGTTTTCCTTTGCATGCTAATAACACTGAAAACTAACACAGAGAACAGAAAGTATGTGAGAACAGCAACATATGAAAAAATGTTTCTTTTAAAGGAAATTACGTTATCAGCAGGTATTCCATAATGATACTATAATGTGATCAGTTGCACTGCACTCCTTTCAGGTTTAGGTTCTTAAACACAGCTTGATTTTTCCTTAGCAATTTACTATAGAGAAAAGCTCTGGCTTCAAGACAAGGGAATCTCACTTACATAAAAATTGTATTTACAGCTAGACCTGCAACATCTCTCATAATGATTCAGCCAAAAAAAAGCCCTGAAACTGATGATGCAGTAGTCCTTACAAACTAAATTGAAGGTGCAAGGCTCTTTCCAGTCAAAAACATTCTATGCACTGACCATGAGGCACAGTCATTTGAGTCCTCCGATACCTGTATCAAGATCCATGGGGCTTGATCCACAAGTGTATTTAGTGCCTTAATTCCACTGATTTCAATCACAGCTGAGTGCCAAATTATATTCCTGGATCTGGGCCACAGTTATTGTATTACTATTTGCTAAGTAAGGAGTTGCTAAAAACATTATTACGTTATCACTACAAACCAATGACACAGGGTGACATTCAGTGCCTACCGTAATATACTGGCCTGATCTTGTAATACTACCAGATTATCCTCTTACTTCTTTTATTTAAAGAGTAAGTAGCAACTCTATTCCACAGGTTTCAGTATTTTCATTGTTCTTACTGGCCCCAAGGCAGTACAGGTCTTTGATACCATTATCACTATGTAACAGTACGCTCCTTTAAATCATTCGAGAGGCAAGAGTGCAATGAATCCTTTGCTACACAACACAGTCAGGATGTTTTTCCATAATCTCACTACTCTGTATGGACCAAAATAGCCCAAGTCTGAAAACATTCTGACATACTGCAAGTCCTTTTTGAAACAGGGAGTCTAGCATGAGGGAAAGGGGCCTACGGGTATTTTGATGACATGGACCATATTTTGCACTGCCGCCTTCCTGACTGGCAGTTCCTGTGCAAGAATTGGGGAGTTTTGTTTTACATGCTATCAGTGCTCCTTTTAGCTGCTGTAAATCACCAAAGAAGGTGCATATAACTTCTATGTCAATAACCCATTCTACCTTGAGTGTATGTTTTCTTCTGCCGTTATAAAAAGCTGAAGAAAACAGAATTTTAATAGAAAAGTGCAACATGTACCTTTTTATTCAACACACTAGATTTTTCAGAACCTTCAGTTTTCATCCTGCTTAATAATCTAGAATCGTCTATGTTGTAAAGCCAAAGATTCACAAACCCTCAGGAGAATGCTAATGCATAAATGCACACTACAAATTAATCAGAACAAAGAAGAGTGACTAACTGCAAATTAAGGATAAGTAGTTACTAACAAAGATACAGCCACAGAGCTCAACAAATAATCACTGAATACTAATTCTGTTTTAAACTCTACTACTTGTAATGAAATGCAATCTTACTGATCGGCGTTTTACTACAGAACAGTATTTTAAGCATGCACCATCTACAAATTATCTCGTCTTTTAAACACTTGAATGCTTAAACAAATAGCTGCAAAATAGCAAGACACCTCAACAGTAGCTAATTTACTGTATGACTTCACTCATCTCATGATGAATAATTTCCCTGTTAGACTTTCATTTTAAAGTATCTATGGATTTTGTTACAGTCTCCCTTAGTTAAATCTTTCTTGCAATAACATCCTAAAATGGCTCTTATGGTCTACTTGAGACCAGACTTGACTTTACTAGGATTTATGGATGTATAGCTGAGATAAAAATTACCCTTCCCAAGCCAACACCAACAGATAACACAGCAATACAAATAGTTTTGCTCCATAGCAGCAGTCAATAGTCTAGATCCTCATCTCCCTTGTGTAAGCGATAGTCTGATGCACTGAAAAAAATGAAGTCACTTATAAGTTTCCATCCAGAATAAATTCTGCCCCACTCTCTCTTCAATCAATCATTAAATTTGTTTAAGCAGAGTGTATTGAAGAGGCAGGGCAATCCTCATCCTAAAACAAAAGCCAGTGAAACTACGAGTCCTTCCATTGACTTCCACGGCCTTCGGATGAGGCCCTAAAACAGAGGAATCGGAATACTGGAAGAATTATATCCTAATTATAATGATCTCGTTGACACTCAGACAAACCTTCATTGTTCAACAGGAATAGTATCAAGCTGAGTCTGTCTAATAATTCCTGAACACTGCTATCTTAGATATTATTCGACAATCAACTAGACATCACTTAACATACACTACAACATGACAGACAAATGAGAATCTAATAATTTTCTCTAAACCCTGTATTACTGCCACTTGAAACACTTTAAAAGGCAGAATTTCACTGCAATTACAGTATTCTCTAATCAATATATTCTTTTAAATTCAAACTGTGTACTCCTGCAGAAAGTATTACAAAATAGATGCTGTTCAAGGAACCATACCAGGCTTTAGAACCATGAAATCATTTTTACACAGTTCACGGAGATCTATTAAAACAGACACAAATACTTTCTCTGGCTGTTCTCACAAGCACTAGAACATAAAGGCCTCAATTTTGGGGTTATCATGCAGCAAGTGGTCCTGTATCATAGAATCATAGAATCGTCTAGGTTGGAAGCGACCTTTAAGATCATCTGTTAACCTAACACTGCCAAAACCACCACTAAACCATGTCCCTCAGCACCACGTCTACCCATCTTTTAAATACCTCCAGGGATGGTGACTCAACCACTTCCTGGGCAGCTTGTTCTGCCCTTTCGGTGAAGAAATTTTTCCTAGTATTCAATCTAAACCTCCCCTGGTGCAACTTGAGGCTGTTTCTTCTTGTCCTGTGACTTGTTAATTGGGAGAAGAGACCGACCCCTACCTGGCTACAACCTCCTTTCAGGTAGCTGTACAGAGCGATAAGGTCTCCCCTCAGCCTCCTCTTCTCCAAACTAAACAACCCCAGTTCCCTCGGCTGCTCCTCGTAAGACTTGTGCTCTAGATCTTTCACCAGCTTTGTTGCCCTTCTCTGGACATGCTCCAGCACCTCAGTGTCTTTCTTGTAGTGAGGGGCCCAAAAATGAGGTGGGGCCTCACCTGTGCCGAGTACAGGGGGATGATCGCTACCCTAGTCCTGCTGGCCACACTATTCCTGATACAGGCCAGGATGCTGTTGGCCTTCTTGGCCACCTGGGCACACTGCTGGCTCATATTCAGCCAGCTGTCAACCAACACCCCCAGGTCCTTTTCTGCCAGGCAGCTTTCCAGCCACTCTTCCCCAAGCCTGTAGCGCTGCATGGGGTTGTTGTGATCCAGGTGCAGGACCCGGCACTTGGCCTTGTTGAACCTCACACCATTGGCCTCGGCCCATCGATCCAGCCTGTCCAGATCCCTCTGTAGGGCCATCCTACCCTCATGCAGGTCGACACTCCCACCCAACTTGGTGCCATCTGCAAACTTACTGAGGGTGCACTCGACCCCCTCATGCAGATCATTGATAAAGATATTAAAGAGAACCGGCCCCAATACAGACCCCTGGGGAACACCACTTGTGACCGGCCGCCAACTGGACTTAACTCCATTCACCACCACTCTTTGGGCCCGGCCTTCCAGCCATTTTTTTTACCCAGTGAAGCGTGTGCCAGTCCAAGCCATGAGCAGCCAGTTTCTCCAACAGAATGCTGTAGGAAACCGTGTCAACGGCTTTACTAAAGTCCAGCCTTTCCCTCATCCACTAAGCGGGTCACCTTGTCATAGAAGGAGATCAGGGTAGTCAAGCAGGACCTGCCTTTCATGAACCCCTGCTGACTGGGGCTGATCATCTGGTGGTCCTGCATGTGCCCGATAATGGCACTCAGGATGATCTGCTCCATAACCTTCCTTGGCACCAAGGTCAGACTGACAGGCCTGTAGCAACCATCCTTAAGCGAAGGGGAATACCACTGTAGATATAACTCACCATGTCTTACGACTCCAAAGATGCTTTTCAGCTCTGATACATAGATGGCTATTGCAACTGATACAGGATTGAAAAGATAAGTATCTGTACTGTAATACAGTTTTGGAAGAAAACCAGGTGTCTTCTGTGTTGGCTTGAGAGAATCTGTATTAATTTGTGAATTCATATTTGCGCAAACAAGGAATACATGAAAACAAATGCAGATGCAGAGTAAATAAAGCAAGCTGAAGGGATATCTTGGGGATATGCCTTTCATATATAGATGAAAACTTTTACATATGTGATGGTACATTTAGGTATTTAAGATTAAATATTTGGCAAGGTGTCCCATGGTTAAGCCTGCTCTGGGATTTTTCTGTAAAATATTTTCATTTCAAATATCACTTACTGGATTCAAGCTCCTCTCTACGACAGAACTACCAGTCAGAGGACAAATGGGTTCTCCCGTGAGCCTCTGGAGAGGGTGATATTCTGCCACAGAAAACTATTCAATCATTCATTTTCAAGTGCCATGCAGGGAGTCCACCTTTCTGCCACTCTCTAGTTAAACATATTTATTCTCAATGCTCTTATGGGTCAAGAAATTTCCTCAGGAAACATCAGTGGTAAAAAGTGGTCATATTGGTTTAGTCTCTAAGGAATAATACTGAGAATGGTCAAGTGACAGTGGCTATTTGGAGAAAAATCAGGCTTACTTGATAGGAAATGAAAAGCAATCAGATGTCAAACTCTGAAGGGAGGAGATGTTAGAGCTATGGAGTTAAAAAAAGAAACTTCCCAAACCAGAACAAAAATACATACCAACCTTTCTTCAGTCTTGTTCCATTTAGTCCTCAGCTATGACACATTTTTCTGTGTATCATATTAACTTGAGAGTCAGCCCTAAGTTATTTTTATACCCACAAAAATATATCCCCAAAATTATAATGCCCTGAATCAGTAATATTTTAGTAATACTCTGCAATTGATTAAGGACACCTCTAGCACTGTTATATCCCTGAAGATACTAGCCAGATATTTCCTTTGTAAATTACCAGATAGCTCGTGGAAAGTGAGCAGGCGTGATAAATGAGCTGTAGTTTTCTAGACTGCACTTGTTAACAGATGTATTTACACATTTCACAATCTAACGGTAGGGATGGTACATGTTACTGCCAAATGTTAGATGAAATGTTACCAAACAAGTCTCCCAACAAATTCCCATCATGTTGACTATTAGGATCGGCCTCCCATGTGCAATTTTTCATGCCTTGTCCTCAATCAAGATTTTTCAAGCCATTGTTACTATTTTAATTATCCTTTCCTTACTCACCAACACTTGAAAAGTACGTATTTACACGAACCAAGAAATTGCAGAATGCCTGTCTAGAGCCTTGTGCCACTTAAAATTTTTAAAATACTTGGTAAGATTAATAAGTAAATACAAAAAAAAAAATCACATCAAAAATGTAAATCTGATTCCATTTCTATTTTATATTGCTCTTCACAGAGCTCTCCCTTCCAGACAATGTCAGAGCAATTTTGTTGTGCCTGAGCCAGCTGCTCTGTATCTGACTTCCCATAAGCAGTTTGACAGTTTAACGCGTTTAGTGAGAATTAGCAAACCGCTGAACGCCACTCCCATGCCACTGGCTGGTCAGCCCCAGGTGTTACTGAGTTGCTATTAGTGACAGCGCGGCCTCGGGCAGAGAAACAGGATGCGATTCCTTGGGGAAGACACGGATAAGGGCTTCCTGGAGGAGTTGTCATTCCTCTCTGTTTTCTGGAGAGGAACAAGCAGAGGCCATATCGTGCTGGACCATTTGCATCTGCTGTACCACATGAAGCAGCACACTGGGGTACACTAGGGCAGATGTAGTGATAGCATAAAGAAACGTATAGCTCCCGCAGTAGCGTGACCTGAGGCAGTACACACCTTGTCATATAACCTGGCCCAGTCACGCAGGAGCCCCAGTGAACACGCAATGCATCCTGCTCCAAGAACTGTCTTAGGCTGTTGAGTCCCGCCACACAGCTCGGATATCTTACCTGTGTCCATGACTGGTGGTGGCTTTAATGCCACTTGAATAATCTACAACATGCTGGGCTCAAAACCCTGCCCATGGGGCATTCAGAATTGTAACAAAATATAATATTAGGAATGTCTTAAGCCTGATGGTTACCAGTTCCTCATGGATGCATGGTAATACCAGCTAATGTGTTCAGACACAGACAGGATTTTGTCGCAGCGCCGTCTGAACAGCAACCATGCAACAATACAATGACAATTCACATTCAGCAGAGCGTGATCTGTAAGAGCATCTTAGGGATGTGTCGTGCTCAGCGCACTTTGAACACATAAAAGACAAAAATTAATCTGGTGGTGCTACTACAATCATGCCATTTCTTTATACAGTAATGTGTATAAATGTTCACATCTCTAAAAATACGTTCATTTATCAGCATCTTAAATTTAAAGGTCTCAGGAAACAGTGCTTTTGTCAAGGGGCTTATAATTGCCCAAGATACCATTAGATTAGTTTCTTTACATGTCTTTAAGGACAGCTGAGCAATCAGAAGAAAAAGAACCACCAAAAAAAACCCACCCCACACTCAAAAAGTTTAGCTTCTATTAAAAGTGAATTCTGATTTGACTGCCTGTGATACTTTTTCAGTAACTTCCTAAAAACCTCCAAACTTTCAAGCTTTGCTAGCACAAATATAAAACTGAAACTAAAGCTTATGTATTAGATGTTTTTGTCAGAACAGATTTTAAGTTGTTTTTAATTATCGTGTCTGCATTTCATGCTGCACTTGTTAGTTACAAGTTGCATGCACTTAGGAAACAGAAATAATTGAAAAACCACATTTATTAGTAGTATTTTCAAGAACTTTACACAGAGCATTTGAAACTCCAGAAATATTTGTTAGAGAAATGTGTGAATAACTCTGGATCATGGAGTTTCTGAATAGCAGGGGCTTTGGAGATAACTTTTGCACAAACTAAATAGCAGAATACACTAATAACTAGAAAACATACTTAAATCTAATTTTACACCTAAAAGCGCATATATTTCAGAAATTTGAAAGTGAGGAAAGCAATTTTGCTCCTACCTCTTCCAAAGCCCATAATGAATCAACCACAGGCTTGATCTTCTTATTGGTATATAGATTTAGGAGTTTGTCCATCACACCCTTGATCAGGCTACCTCGATTCTGTTTGAAAAGTAGGTTCAACAGAGAAAATCCAGCAATGACTTTGTTCTCCTCATACAGCTTGATAGGATTTACTTTCTCAACCTGCCACCACTGGAAAGCAATAAACAGCAGCAGGATTAGAAAAACACTTTTCAAGAAAGTACAGAAAAGTTCACAAGAAAACTGTCTGGGCAGATGTGATACACAACTCATCTGTCAGATCTGAAGCAACAGCCAAGAGAAGCAGTAAGGATATTATTTAAGGAAGAGGCAAAAAAGTATGCGGCTGACTGGCATGCGGAAATAAAACACAGACTTGTCTTGCATGAGATTAGGGTGTAAAAAGAATGGGAATGGTGAACAGATCTGGTTTTAGGACGTGGGTCTAGAAGTAAGGAATTTGGACCTCCCTTCTTTCCTCTGCTATCCTTTGTTATCTCAAGAAAGCCATGCCACCTTCCCAAACGGTCGCCAGCAACTCCTGACTATTACTCTTTCAAAAACAAGGAAACCATCCACTGCTTATCGGCTTTCCCCCCATTATTATGTTTGTGATATTTGAGCAAGCCTCATGATACCTAATGAAATTATTTTATCTCATTTAGCCCAAGAGCATCCTTGAGACTGAGATCCCACTTCCTAGCAAGTTTTACTCAAATGGGTCAATTTTTAATCAAAGTTTTCATACAATTTTCATGAGTTAATTTTACATTATAAACTAGTTATACGTTCTTGGAAAATCTGATATACTTTTTTTTTAATTTATCCATATTCAGCCAATAAACACCAGTGCTATCAGAAAAACATTATAGTTGAAACTGATTTTGTTGGGCCAACCTACCCTACAAATTATATGCATACGGATGTTTATATTAACAGTAAAAAGGCTGCATAGTAAAGGTTATCTTGTTTTAGTTCACAAACACATGACAATAAAAAAGATCGTGCCACTACAACCATTAAGAAAATGTAGGAGGCAAAAAGAATAACTTCTTGCTAAAGTTTTGATTTATCTTGTTTTCTATTATATAGAGACTTTTGAAGCTAATTTCTCCTGGGAAGGGGTTGTTGCGGGAAGCTGTAAATGAGCTCTTGGCACAAAGATCGTATGACAGATCTTCAGTCAAGAAGATCTTCTCCCTTTGTTTCTCTTGTCTGAAGGAATCACTTTCACACCTAGTTAAATTATTTCTCGCTAGCAGCTTCTTTGATATATTTGTCTCTTTTCAATCTCTAGGATTTCTGAGCAGATTGTTGTTGTAGTAAGCTGAAGAAAAAAATTAACATTTGAATTTTAGATTTGGTTACATCGTCAATTAGGAAACAAATGCATGTCACTTGAACATGGAGAACTGAAAAATGTATTTCTGTATGGAACTAACTTCTGCAAAGCTGGAAATGACTGGACACAATCTCCATCGTAAAGAGAGAGACCTCCTTTAATATCTCCTTTAATTCAATGCACTGTCCTGACAGGGTTTTCAGATATGAGGAACCTACAGGGTACAGTTATCCATGGATAAGATGTTCTGCTGTAAGTAAATAAATAATGCAGTCTAACTTTAAACTTAGCTGTATAAGAGATACATGTCTGATAGCTAACAATTTAAATATGCATTGCACACAGATCCAATTCCTGTCTAGCTGTCATGTCAGAAGAAAACACGTCAGACCACATCGCAGTCAGAAAAACGCTCTTTTTAGCAACATCAGACATAACAACTTAGTAGAGATAAATGAGAATAATAAGATGAAAATGCTACAGAAAAGACTGAAGTTAGAGGAAAGGGCAGAATCACAGCACTGGGATACTTACTGATTTTGCAAAACTGAAGAAGCTTTTTGTCTCCCCAGTAACCATGTTAGATGAACCTGTAAAAGATGAGTATATTCACGCAAAACTTACTACAGGCTGACAAACAGTCCATTTATTATATGTAAAACAATTTCGATGATTTGTATTTAAGAAAAAAAAAAATTCTCCCCAGGTTTAAAAGGGATTAGTAGACATTCTTATACTTTGGGAATATATAACAAAGAGGCCAAGGTGACTGAGCCCTTCAAGTTTATAGGTATTCCGAGATGACAAAAACAATCTATCAAATATTCCAAAACCAGGAACAGGTTAAGTGCTACTAGGCATCGTGACACCAAAACTCCTCTATAGCTTGCTCTCTCTGTGGAAAAATGCCATTTGTCTCTGACACACTATTATTTAGCAGTGATCACCACACAGGTATCCTTTCTCTGTATCTATAAGGATACATTTATCTGACCACTACATGTGTCACTACACGCACTGTACACTCCAACCTGTTAACAAGCGTAATGACCATCCACTGGCAGGGACTTCATCACAAACAGGCAACCAGGTTGGCTTGTACAGTCCAAGCAGATGCTAAGTGACAATGCCTTCGTTATTCCCACCCTGCTAGCTAGTTGAAAGCCCAAGGAAGCAGGTATGCTCATCCACAATGCCATTGCACCTTCCGCTGTGACAAAGGCAGATTCTTCATTTCCAAAGTTTACTAATCGCTTCAGCTGTCCTCCTACAGAAGCTTGGCCTGCTTTATCAACACACAACTTGGCAGCCTGGCAGAACTGTAGGAAAGACATGTTTACTCGGTATGTGGAGCAGTCCATGTACATGAACAGAAGCCTGGGCTTGAATTCCTCAAAGTCTGGTCAAATAATGATAGCACTCTTCCTGAAATCTTCCTCCAGGCTTCCCCTCCCACAAGAACTATATTACAGTTTCCTTGGCCACACTGTGATTCCTATGGTGTGTAGAATGAGAGATCCAAGCTTTCTCCTACACTTCTGTATCACACAATCATGCTTAACAATCTTAAATGTGTGTTTGGTTTCACTTTTGGATTTTTTAAAAATTTTTTGAAGAGTTTCTTTGGATTACCTATTGTTTCTCAACAATTTAGTCCATGCTCAGCTTCACTATAATCCTTGATTGGAAATGGTCACATTGAGAAAGTAAAACATGGCAGCCTCCAGTTCTGGAAGGAGTGGCATGGGTGATTTTAAGCTTTGCAAAGCTTTTGTTTTGAAATATGTACCTGGCTTTTTCCACTCACCATACAAAATATAAGTTCCAAGTGGTTTAAGAAGACTGAGGCCTTTCCCAGTATTTTCTCCACAAAGACAGTCCAAAACAATATCTACTCCATCTGTCGAGATTCTAAAAAGCAAGAAAGAAATCATAGAACATAGAATCATAGTATACCAGGTTGGAAGCGACCTCAAGGGACCTCAAACCTCACTTTGCAATAAGATCCACAGGACTGGTCAGCCAGCATGATACAGGCTGACTGTTAACATTTTCCAGGTACTTTAGAAAGGACTCCAAGGCTGAGGCTTCGACTGCATGAAAAGGTTGTCCTCATCAAAAGACAATTCAAACTCATTCAGTGCTGGAATGTGAGTTTGTTGGGCTAGCCAACGCACGCCTTTCAGGCTTAGACAAGTGGGAAAACATCTTATTCCCCCTTTTTGAGGGCTTTCAGTAAAATTATATTATCAAAAAAAGAGGTGATGGATATAAAGCTCTTTCTGAGGGAATGCGAATGTCAGAGAATGTCTTCTTTGGTCAATGAATGTCATAGAGAAAAAAGACACTTTCGTTATTCATATCCACTTATATTCTTTTTCTGAATGCCTAAGGAAAGAGCTCTTCTTATTCTAGTTCTTCTCAGATAAAATGATGTCCTTGTAAAGTTATTTACAGAGTCTTCTGTTTCAGACTCTGTATCAACTAGACACCAGCAAAGAGTTAAATCAAGCATAAAGATAAGTCACTAAGAGCTAGAAACCCAGCTCTAAGGATACAATCAGGCCATATTATAGAAAGTAGAAAGTATTTATACAGTTTCAATAAATAGGTTGCATATTTATCATTTTCCAATAAATAGCTTTGTGAATGCAATGTCAATATGATGCTGAAGAAAAAAATACACCCAAATATCCTGACGTAGTTCTCTTTTTCTGACAAAACACCAGCCTGCAAAATCCTATCACTAGTTCGATCGAAGTCTAATATCCTACCTCCTGACCGAGTAAATAGCCCAAGTAATAGCAAATTCTTGATTAATACTCTTAAACAATTATGCAAACAACTGCTGCAGACACTACAAGAAAATTGCAACCTGGAGACTATCAAAGGTTTAAGGGGCAGTCAATAGCATCTAATCCCTGGGAATGTCCATTAGCTCCTGATGACCATGCCTTCCGCCGTGGTATAACTGCAATTAGAAGTCAGGGAAGAGGTAAAGCTTTATGCCTTGTAATGCATCCTTCTGCTTCCTCACAGAACAAAAGTGATACTCAGACACCCACTGGTTACAAACAGCAACAAAGTCAGACAACTTTACTCTTTGGTACTGCTGCCATCTGTGCGGTAATAAATTGTTTATATTCAGGCCACCAGATGAGTTTTCACTATAAATGAATAATGACTTTGCAACTGAACAGCTTTTGGTAGCTTCCACAGTTGAACTGATTCCTCATCCCCTAGGAATATTTCCACATTCGTATCACCTCTGTGGGTTGGGGCTTTTTTGTTTGTTCATTTGTTTGGGGTTTTGGGGGTGGTTGGTTGTTTGATTTTTTTTTTTTAAGACAGCTCCCTGATGAAAGCTCTTCCGTGGAATACCCCAGTCACCTGCAATAAAGCAGGTTCCTACCGCTATCCTTTCTCAACCACAGGCCCACCCTCTCCTGCTTGCAGACCCTCAGAGGAAGCACCTTCTCCTTCCTCTAGGACCTCCCCTGACTCAGTGCACGACATGCAGGCGAAGGCAGAGGAGCTGTATTCCCTGCTGGCCAGCCAAACATTTTAAGCAGAACATAGTACACAGCTAATATGCAGCAAAGCAAACTACACTGTCCCCCCCAATGCCTCTTTCCAAAGACAATCTAGAAATTCAATTTGTCTTTATAGCATTCTCAGAATTACCACTGTACTTTTTTTATTATTATTCTTTCAATGCAAAATAAAATATACACATATCTAAGCAACAAATCAGAGCACTGGCATGTTCTACAGGACGCCAATTCTGACTTTCAACCAGGACTATCAATTGTGCTAATACTACACACCTCTATACCATGAAAGAAGCCCAAACTAGCTTGTTGGATCTACATTTTATCTTTTGTACCCGTTGGTTCTCTGCCTCATTGGTCTATTGCTAGGTGAAAAAGTATGTGAAAATGTAGGATCACCAAAAGGGATTTTAACAGACTTAACAGAGCAGGATTTGTAACCAGGTCTCCTTTTGATTTCAGTAATTACAGTCTGTTACGCAGAGTCAGGGGTGGTGTCAGGGAACTGTCCCAAAAATAACTGTCCTGATGAAGGGCAGAAGCAGCCAACATTATCTGCAATCATAAAGTTATCAGAAGTTAAAAGGGCTTTATTCCACTTTTTTTTTTTTCCCCAAAGCACTGATTTCTGTTTTATCTGCTCCCACATTACATACCCACTTAGATCAGATCTTCTGCTGCCCCTGGCAAGAATTAGGATTAAGGCTGGTGTTGAATTCTGATTAATGTTTTCAAGTGTTCTTTCTTGCTGAATCAATGTTTGTAAAGTGGGGATTGCTAGAATTCAGTCTTCATCTCACCACAGCAATTTTCCAGGGGCAGTAAAACACAGGTATGTAAACTTCCCCAAGAGAAAGGCCATCAAAGGGCTGAAGAAATGCGCTGCAACTCTTCTGAGCTGTAAGAAAATGGCAGGGCTGTCACCTGCTGGATAAGTCCTGTCTTTTTTGGTGAAAATTCCCATACAGAAGAATCTTCCTGAGATATAAAATGGCCTTTGTGATGGAACATTTCAAATGTTCTCTTAACCCCTCGGGAGTGCTCCAGAAACAGCAGCAATACACCCTGCTTTCTCCTCCAACACCAGCCTGGATTGCTAACAGCTCAGACAGAAGTCTGCTCTATGTTGAAGGCTGCCTTTGAGGGCTAGTAACCCTCGGACTAAGAGGCCTCCTGAGACTTTGCACGTCACTCTGCGGAACGCGCAAGTTTGACAGGAAGCCTGTCAACTGTACTACCTTGGGGTGCCCCCATGAGAAATTCCTTGGTTTATGCCCAGCTACATAGTCCAGTATTTTGACAGATACAAGATGAAGGGAAAACATTATTCTAATCTGTCTGACAAGTAAAATCAAAAAGACATTTTTTACTAAGATTTTCTTACCAATTCTAAACTTCTGCCACCTGTATCAACATCAATATCTAAAAACAGAAAACTGGAAAACAAAGTATTTGAAAGCATGTAAACAGAAACACACATGATGACTTCAAAAGGCAACAGCATGATTCTAATCTGAATGCAAACAAACAAAATCTAAGGATCTGAAATTAAAACAGACATCATGTGCTCTGATATCAATCCCTGGCAGAGGATAAAAACCCAGGCAGATGGAAACACACCAGAGAACTCCAAAACCTGGATAACTTACAGATCCACTGAAAAAGTCTTACTCAGTGCATTACAGTGAGCTACTACATATGCAGACAGTAGCAAAGTACATCCTTTATTCTTTTTCACTTAATTTACTTCACTTGCAACACATGTCCAAGCATGAATGTGGACTAACAAAGCTTATGTTGCTTATAAAGAAACCAGGAGATGCTTGCTATCTTGTCCCTTGTAGCGGACAGATGGAATATCTGGAATTACAGTTCCCAAACTCACAAATGTAATCTCTTCCCGTAAATATGATCAGCCCGGTGTCTTTCACAGTATTTTGCCAGACACTACACGACCCTTACTCAGGATAATAAAAGATTACCTTTTTACTTCTTGAACATAGTCTGCATTTCTGTCAAACAGGTGAGTTACTGAGTCTTTGATTGCTTCATGTTTGAAAGACGAAGCTGTTCCAAAAACAGTAACATTGGGAACAGTTGAACAGAGCTGAGCAACAGCTTGACCCTGCAAACACATGATGATGTTAGTTTACTGACACAGAAATTGGTTGATAGACTTTACAACTGCCAGTTCACTCATGACACAGCAAAATCCAAGACCAAGCATGTACAAGGACTTCCCAAACTAATTTCTTGCCAGTGCAATGCAGTTCAGCCACAAGAGAAAAAATACACTTAAATCAAAAGGATATGCTGAAGACAAAGCAACTGCAGGGATAAAATGAATTTAATTCATCTAAAATTGTATTGGAACAGAGTTGTTCTTGTTCTTTTAACAAAGGCAGTGTAATTTAAGGGAAATGGCACAAATTTACAAGGACCACCAAAAATCATTATTGAAAGAGCGCACAAGAAATATTTTCTACTTTGCACCCCATGTGTATTTCCCCTGGAGCCCCTTGAGCAACATCAGCAGTCCTCTTTGCGCTTCATACCTCAGAACACTGTTGACTGCGTCCACAGATGGCTGAAACCCCCTCTGCTCATGGAGAAAGCCTTGCAGCACCTGATGCCAGAACAGAATTTCTGGCCAATAATGTAAAAGTACTTGGTTCCTCTGGTACTCAGATACTGCTTTTATTGTTCAGGTTTTTGCAGTACTAATAGAGAAGGCCTTGTGTCGTCAGTCCCAGTATCGCATGTAGTCTACTGTTCCCAAGCAATCGTACTTATGGTTGCAAGTTGGTATAACAAATATTGCATAGTAAAGTGGATCTGGTTTGCCTCTTCTAATAACAATAATTGTTACTGATTATTCAAAATGCAGGAACAGTTATGAGTCACGCTAACAGGTCTACTTAGGCCAGTGCCCCAACCTCAAAACTGATAAACAGCAAAGGGGAGAAAATGGCCTAGAGCATGGACAGGGAAATCATTCTCCTAGCATAGCCTCTCAGCTTCCACAACTTCTATGTTGTAAGCTTATTCTTCTCTATGTTGATGTTTAGACGAGCTTGTAGGAAGTTCTTGCAGCATACAACATGCAAATTTTGTGTCATATTTTTAATTTCTGGGTTTTGAAACAGAACCACAGTTTCCTTCTAATGCCATGATGAAAACTACAATACTGAAAAAGAGAAGTCATCTTGCTCTGACAGGCAGGCCCAACTTCCTCCCATCTACACATATCTACGCATGCATCCACTCACATACACACCAGTGTTCAAACAGTATAATTACTTGCAAGCCAGAGTAATTGGAACAAGAGGGGGAAAAAAAAAAAAGCTTTCTACCAAAGCTTGCTTTTTTCGTACTTTGTGCAGGTATTTGCCCAAATTCATGCAGACGTTCCTTAGGATTTCAAGCTGATCGGGTAAAATTCTGAGTGGAAGTATATTTGCTGGCTGAAGGCATGGAGACAAAGGTAGGGAAAGGATTCTGCCTTCATGACAGACTTTTCCAGCTCATGTTTTTCACAAGAAACTAGACAAGACTGAGATGCCTCTCTGTCCCAAAGCAAGAGTCCATGAACAATTCCTATCTCGCAAGCCCTCTGCACGCAGATCCCTGACAGAAACCAAGAGGAGCAGTGTGCTCCTGCGAGCTCACTGCATCCAAACTAGTGGAGACCTTTCACAGAGGAAAAGGCACCTGCGACAGGATGGAAGATCAGGCGTCCAGCGGAGTCAATCAGATGCCACATCATTGTTTATGCAGGACTTGGGGCATTAGAAAATTTGTGCATTTAAATGTCTGGACTTTGACTTTCCAGCTTCGGGCCCCAGAGGCTTTAACTTCTCAAAGTTACAACCTCTAATTTCATGAGGCTGAGAGAAGAAGGGAAGCAAGGCATAAATGCTGAGCCATATGGATTTCAAAAAAGATCCTAACAGATCATCGTTTTACAACCCTGGGTTTTGTTTTACTCTTAACACCCTCACAAATGAAAGACAGACTTTTGGTAGCCAAATTCTGCCTCTTGTTGCAACCACATTATTCCACTGGAGCTAGCATGGTTACATGGATATGCCCAGAAGCAAGAAATGACCCTGACATTCTAAAAATACCGACTGATGGAATTCAGCAGATTCTTACTTATATTTACAGTCAAAAGATTGTAATTTGTAAACTGTATGCATGACCAGTAAAGTCACCCATGGATAAACACATTTCTGTTCATTCCAACCAAAACCCCTGATTATGAGTATGTAAATACCAGTAAACAGTGCTTGAGTTTTATTTACAGTAGAATAATTAGATAACCCTGCATACCCTGGGGGGCTTGGCATCCTCACATACAATGCTGAATGTAATTGCTAGTGACAGTCCTCTGAGCTGAACATCGCAAGAGGACAATGTTATTACTTATATATGGTGACATCCAGGAGTTTCAGATGGGTTTCCTACTGGATTAGTCAGTAAACAGCTACAAGGCAAGGCACAGTTTACGTGATCCTTCGGACAGGTACCAATAGCCATAGAGAAGAGAGCAGGAGAAGGGATACATTCTCATTCTTACTTTACAGATGAGAAATGGAATAGCACAGCAAATTGAACAACCTGTCCAAGAGCTCAGAGAAACTTATAGCAGGACCCAGAGATGAATGCTGATTCATAGCATGGTAATCCAATACCAAACATAAATGACCTTTTCTTTTTAAAATCATCCACCGTTTTCCTGGGTTGGAATCCCTAATCTCTTAGAAACCATAGGAAAACCCATTCCTGAGGGACTTCATCTCACAAGACGTAATGTCTTCAGGGAGCAGAAAACATTTCACTCTTCACATACTTCATTTCTCTATTACTTACCGTCTCATTCTGAAGCCCAGGTTTTAGACTCCACAAATATTGTAATTTAAAATTACAAGAAAAAAAATAATCCGGATTTTGTATCTCTCCTCTTCTTGAGTCATTTTCACTAGCCATCCTCTTTTTGCGCTTTCTGTGTCTCCCAGAAAAACATCACCCGTCGTGATTTAGGTAAGTCAGTATTTTATAGCGTATGCTAGTTGAGTGAAATTCTGACATTATTGATCTATTCTCTAATTAGTTTTCTGCATTTTCAATCTAACTTGGGAAGACGAGGGATAATCAGTATATCCTGAATCAAAAACACTGAATGTTTAAAAGATCAAATATTAGAGTAGAAAACACGTTGATTTTTATCCTGCAGAAGATGATTAACATCTAACAAACTGACAGTCAGATGAAATGCACAAAAAACCCAGGATGTGCACAGCCTATTTTCCTCCTGACTCAAACTCGTTAGTACACCCCTCCCTTCCCCCGTAGAGATAAGCTTATCTAAAACCCCAGATCAGAATACTTTCCAGGTTTCTGGAGATATTTAAAGCCTATAACTGACTCATATGACCAATACTTTTATAATTGGATGAACATCACTGAAGTATTTTGAGGCAATTCCATAGAACATTCTTCTACAGCTTTCTGAAGATCTTAATTTGACGCTGACTCTTATTTATTTTTGTGTAAAGTATTCTTAGCATTGATATTTCAGAAATCTTGGAATAAAGGCTGATATTGGACCTTTCATGCTTTCCCTAGCAAAATAGGAGAATTGAACTCAACCCATGAACTCAAACATTTCACTAATTTCTGTGGAATTCAACTAAGCTCCAAAACAGCACCGTGGCTACGCAAGTCACTCTTAAGTCTCTTTTCTAATCCCTCAAGTCATCTAGCTACCTCTGGATTAGTAGCTAGTGTTTAGAGGGCTGTACATTGTAATTGCAAGTATGTGAGGCCCCGGTGTTCAGAATGTCCACAGTTCACAAAAGAAGTATGTACCAAGGGGTTTGCAGCTGGGAAGAACATCCTCCTCCCAGGGCTGTGGAAGGGCAGGCGAAGGATCCACGCCGGCTCCTGTCCCACCACACACTCCCCAGGAAGCACCCTTTGATCAGAGGCGTACACGAGCCGTGTCCTGTCTTTTGGATTCCAAAACCACTCCCCTCCTAAAAACTGCTTTGTGGCAGACAGAGACAAGAGAGCTTTCCGTCTCCTACCTGCCCAGACAAAACCACATCATCCCTGCTACCAGCTTTCACCGTGGAGACCACATGGATATGCAAGCAGGCACCATGTTATCAGAAATAGTGTATGAACTCTAAAACCTTGCGAGAGGGTGTCTAATTAGATAGGCATGATTTGAAAAATGAAAATAAAAACTCTTCACACATCTAATTTTTCATATACGATGCAAATTTCTACATACAAGTACAGACTAGGTTCTTGCTTCCTGAACCTGGGAAAATTAATCAGTGGCAAAACATAATTCTCACTTGGACAATTAATTTTACCTTTAACAGGATTTAGCAGTCTTTGAAAAAACTGATCAATTGCTTCACTGAAGGGACAGACATGGTTACAAAATATTCCCTTAAAATGGAATTAAGCTCCTTTACAGTATATATATTTTATATACTATTTATCATGCAGAACTCCACATGGTGAGTCCTCAAAGAAATTAATAAGTTGGATTAAAGCATTCTCTGGAAATGAAGTATGTCTCCTAATATTGGATTTGCATAGGAGTCTTGTGTCTCTTTAGCTTCAAAGTCTGTTTGATGGATTCCTTTTCAAGGTATCCTGTCAATTTATAAAACCAGTATGTTGAACCTAATCTACTTATACGATTATTACAGAATTCATTATAAATGGATATGCTTATAGTAATTTTAGATCCAGTAAAAAGATTGAGATTTCTTTACATTCCTTTGCTTTAAAACCAAACTTTAAACCTGCAGGATTGCAAACTCTCATACAGAGATAATCACATAAAAGAAGAGAAAAGTAGATTTTTAGGCAGTGAAAGTGAAATAGACTGTTCTGTGCATTTAAACAATTTCAAAGAAAAAAAAAATGTCATTGACATTTAAAAGTCAATGTAGAAAGCACAAAGAGAAGAAAATTTAGTAATCTAATTAGCTTATCAATACTTATTAATTTCACTGGATGAAATACAAATAAGGGGTATAAATTAGTGGATTTTCAAAAAGGTCTGACCTAATGGCACAAGTCAGACCTCACTCTCATGTGCAAACTGTGCACTGAATTACAGCAGTTACAGATGAGTATACTTCCATGAAAGCATCTTTTCTGCTATTATGTCAACTGAGCCCAGCTTTATAGCGGGAGAGAGCAAAGCACCTAAAAGATACAACCCTGCAAAACTACATCTATTAGAACCAATAGCATCAGTAAGAAATAATCATTTCTATTATATATTTTCACAGCCCAGAGGTGCTACAGCATTTAAAAAAAAAAAAAATAAAAGAAGAAAATCATTCAGACTTAATCTTGCACAAGAAACCTGTCTGGAACCAAACGTGAAGAGAATCCACATTTCCAAAACGCTTTGATGCCACATAACCGTATCTGAAGGTGGTACACAGTACACAAACCAGTAAGAAAACAGCAAGAGAAGGCATCTACTAATCTCCTGGCATCAAAGAAAACTTTTCTCTGGTGTTAGAAGTCAGATACACAACACTGTCTCCTGAAGGTGTCGTTTTTCCAATTACAGCAGAGGAAATTGGAAACCAAACACTAAGGTGAACATTGCAGAGTGGACAAACTGAAATGTGATTCTTGAACAAGCGTAAGGCAGCATCTGCTACAGTCAATGCACCACAAATAAGTTCTGGAGTAGAGGAAGGGGAAGAAAGAGTCACCATGAGATAATGATCTCTTTTAGCCCTCAAAATCTCTTGTTTTCTGCAACAATTAGCAGGGTGTGTTTTTTCCTACCCCCTTGCAAAATTGTGCAGCTGAGGTGCATCCAAAACTGAGGGCTGAATCTCCATCTGCTATAAATCCTCTTCAGTTTAGTGGAGCTATGACAACATACCCCAGCCGAGATCCTCGCCCAGAGAACATAAGCTCGATCTGAAAAGATAGAGCAGCCAAGGAAGAGTTAAGCACTGTCTGTGACATGACTCAGCAGGGGATTCAGGGAAAGGACTGTCCTCTGGGGCGTGCAGAGCTTCCAGAAGCAAAAAGACAGGCCTTCAGAGACCGTAGCCTGCTTTGGTCAGGGAAATTGCTTTTTGTGTATGACTCGCCAGGCTTTTGTGTTTGATTAACAGATGATGCTCTGCGGCAGTGTCTGGAAATAGACTCGGGCATGGTGCTGGGACTCTCCCGAGCTGCTGAGGGAGCACATCCATTGCTTTAGAGGCATCCAGCAGCACAGGGCAGCCTAGCATAGAGACACCCTGTCTGGCTTTACATGAGACAGCCTGGGTACTTAAAGCAGCCTAGACTTGGTTACACAGAGCTCTGCGTGAGCTGACTTATTCCCTTCCTTGGCTGCTGGAGATGAAATAAGAGGAAAGCACTTGGGGTGTATTCATCAAATGCAGAACGGCTGTGAACTGCTAATATGGAAATAGCAAGTGCAGTCCTGGGAGGTATCGAGTAAAGATTTTAGCAAAGAGGGAAGCATTAATGCCATTGTACAGTATGCTGGCCAGGACCATTAGAAGAGCAGAGTAAATTCTAATTATTCACATTCAAGAAGGACTGACTCAAACGCAAGAGTAGTATTTAATGTGCCCCTACCTGGTAGGTGCAGACAGACGTAAATTCAGTCTACCCATACAATGTTTAAAAGGATCAGGGATGCTGCGAGACCTATTTTAAAAGGCTCTGGCTTTGATACCAGCTTACTGCTGCTTTGCTGCCAACCAGCTCAGAGCCCACAAAATGTGTATGTACCTGCCTGGACCAGTGTCTGCAGGATGACCAAGGAAAGAGACATCTGACCTTACAAAAAAAGGAGTATGAACAAACAAACTTGCTTTCAGCCTGAAAAATACAGGCCAAAGAGAGATTTGATTCTGAGCTTGTTCTATCCATAAAGACACCATCCTGCCAAAAAGATCTGAAAAAAGTGCCCCAAGAGTAAAGAATGGCTTATTTTAATTAATGGACAACACCAGCAGAAGAACAAAGATACGTTAACCGGCCACAAATAAAGTCTGGAAATTAAGAAAGATTTCTCACTGAGCAAGTCAGAGCAGAGAGAATTTGAAGGGATAAACACATAGGTATTTTTTTAAGAAATTTGCTAATTCTCTTGAAAAGGTTCCTGTATGCTGCTGTGATAGCTGATGACTACATTTACTAAGGAGTGCCAGTTCTTTGTCAGATAAAATATCACCATTTCAGTGATTCAGTTTGGAACACATCCTCAAATATTTGCAACTTATGCAGGGGAGACACAATAAAAAAAAGAGGGTTCCTGCCAAGCAGTAACCAATCCTGCCAGGATGACCTAAATCTGTTGCCAAGTCAGATTTACCCTTCAAATTCAAACATGAGAGCTGCATCTGTGACTTACTCTGCTTGCACTTCCTCTGCTGCTGAGCCTGAAAGGAAAGGTCAGATCTTCAGGATAGCGATCCATGCTCCTTCATGAAAGGCAGTTTAATTTTAGCACCTGTAAGATCAAAATGCTAAAGAATTGGCTAATAATTCTGCCTTACGTCTGAGGGGTTAAGTGATTAAACTGGAGTGTTTACACAATCTTGGTAAATGACCACAGTTTTGTGCTCTAAATACTCAGAATAGGAAGTACATAAAGAGCAAACAAAAGAGCAAGTGGGCACAATGGCTGTCTCTCACAAATCTAAATCCCTGAAAGAATTAATTTTCCAGGTAGGTATCATAGAGACTAGATTTATTAAAGTTAGAAGAGAATAGCCTAAGGGGTTTTTTTATTATTATTATTTGGGGTTTGGGGGGGTTTTGGTTGGTTTGTGGGTTTTTTTAATACAACGGTTCTGTATTTATACTAATTCAATTAATCCAAGATACAGTTTACAAGTTTACATTAATAATTTTAAGAGCAACGTTATAATCTCATACAAGCCTGTGCTGTGACTTACACAGACTTAAACAGTCTTCATTTTAAAGAACTAATTGCTTCATACAGCAGATCAGTCCCAGCGGGGTGCATGCTACTGCTCAGTTTTCTCAGCGTATTTTCTTCAGTCACCGCTTTGCTTCACTTGAAAAAAAGACGTGGGAGTATGTTTGAGAAGGGAGCTACTCTACCATTGCCTTACAGTCATTTCAAACACTAATTACAGCATTTTACAGTTAAGATAGGTCAATACATGTCCTACAGTAAGTCATATGTTCTTGCAAACTCATATTTCTGAGCATTAATTTCTATGCATGGATAATAGGAAGTTTCTGAAGTTGAGTGTTAGCTGACTTTCTCCTTATTTTAGCAGTTAGTTCAGAAGGACACAAACATTTCTGTAGCTTTAAGCACTTAAACTCTATTTGTACTACCCAATTATATTTTTTGTTAATTATCAAACTGCCCTGCTACTCAATGTAACGGTTTAAGCAGAAGCGTTAAGTGTCCTGCCAAGTAGAGGCCTGAAAGAGAGCGTATGACAACTGCTGTTCTTGTTAGATCTCAGTTAGTTCTCAGCTCAAGCCATGAGAACAGAATGCTTTGCAAGGTATTAATTTCTCGTCGAAGTCTGATTGAATCATGCAATGCAACTGTGAGCCTGTACCATGCTTCCCTAGAAGGCCCCTAAAATTTCTCCAGCCTACTTCACCGTCCAGGTTGAGAGCTGAGAGTCCATCTCTCTTAACTGCCCCTATCTCAAGAGGGAAAGAGCCAGGAAAACCAAACCAACACCCAAAGCAGTCCCCTTTCCAAACAATCAAAATCAACAAGCCGGCCCTAGGAAACAAAAGCAAATACAATCTCCCCTTTCAGACCCCTTTTCTAAGCACTGCAGCAGGTCCTTCAGATGGAAGGCTACAATATACCAACAGTGTCAGAAGCAGAGCTTGTGAGTGTCCACCTCTCTCCGCCTGGTTCAAAGAGACAAGGTGCTTCCCTACAACTAGCTGCATTTCCTACCAGGAACAGGGAAGACCCAGCTGAGCGGGTGGCAAGGAGGGTACTCATTTGGTACATGGAAGAGGATACAAGTCTCTGTAACAGACAGACAGGTACGTGAGACTTTTTGCAAGGTAAGTTATCTTGGTATGTTTCCTTTTTCTCTACATCATCTTCTCGTGTCCCCTGGAACTTCTGGAAGTAAATAAACTCACTTATCTAAAGCATCCTGTCAGACATTAAAGGATATTGTCACATACTAATCATACCCCAGGCACAGATGGGAAGACAATTGCTATAGTTACCTCACTACCAAAAATATCTATAAACAAAAATAAGGCCATATAAACAAACTGAGGTAATACATAAGTAAAGGTCCTAGATAATTTTCCCTGACTCAATTTACTGAAAAAGCTGCAGGATCCTCCTAAAGGGGACTAGGGAGCCAGAACAAAGAACCTCACAAACATTTTTGAAGCAACAAGTTCTTTTCCATAAACTGCCTGAAGCAGCTAAAATAATGATCTTGCATAATGAGAAAGGAACAATTACAAGCTTCTAGTCCCACAGGGAGCCTATTGTCTTGTTAAAGTGTTCTGGAATTTCTATGACATTTAGAAACAAACTGGACAGGCTTCCCACTTGCTGAAAGCGGGAATGGGCCTTCTATCTATTAAAGCAACGGCACAAAAAATACCTCTTCCCATAGTGATTTCAGTGCCAGTTTTCTGTTTTATTAACTAAGAACTTTGTGAGAATGATTTGTTCGATTGAGGCTGTTAAATTTTTTAAAGGATTAACAGATTATTAGAGCGGTTTAAAGAGTAACACAGACCCCTCTGAAATCTTTATGTCTACTTAACAGAAAGGAAACAATTCCATGCATCTCCAGAGTGATATTTTACCTCTAAGGCCTAACAAGCAATGGGAAAAGTCTTTCCTTTCCAGTTCTAGCTATACATGCTCTTCCCTTTCAAGGAGCAACAGGCTGCATGAGGCACTCTCCCCTGTGACACAGCGATCAGCATCCTGCCTTGCAGGCCAGCCAGCCCCGTCTCCCTCTTACGCACAGTCCCCCCCGCATCATACACAGACCTTTATCAGTTATTGGCCAACTTGGCTGTTCGTCCTGCATCTCTGGTCTTTCCCTTGGAAAGTTTGTTTTATTTAACTACTTAGCAGCTGATGGATCCGATTTCTCCTTGTTCTCCTGGCAGCTAGCCAGGACCCATCTCCCTTTAGCTTCTCTCAGGGAAGGTCCACAAGCAGCCACAGCAGAGGACCAGTCAAAAGCTGCTCATTGAGCATCTGCGGTAAGAGAGGAAGCCAGCAGCTCCTTACAGGAACAGCCCAGCACAGAGGTGAAGAAGACTACGTGAGAGGTGGGAGAGCATTAACAGTGCTTCAGGATGAGAAGAAATAATAGAGGCGAGTGAGGTTAGAAAGAGGAGGAGAGAAAGAAATAAAGAAATTTAGCAAGGACGCTTTATCTTAGTAAGTAGGAATTCATTTTCTTTAGATACATGCATACACGCAGGGATTGCTTTTGGGTGTTTTGCTAATTCTGTATGCCTAGCCTGGGTCTGTAGAGTGTCAGCTGGGCAAATGGCCTTACAGCTAAAGCTGGGCCTTTGATTCCTGTAGAATATACAGTCCCCCTGATTGTGTGGCCTCATGTTGCTTTAACAGTCCTAAATTCCACATGAAAAGATTTAATACTAAAGAACAATAAAGTCAGCCATAACGCTCTAGGTTGTACTGTGCTGAAGCATAATACGATTATAAATTCCATTCATTTACAGAAGTGTTCCAAGAGGACCATTTACTGCAAGTAGGATTATCATTAGCTAAAAATACTTTGTACAGGGAACTCATGAATTTATTCCTTTGATTACAGCCTTCTTTTATATGAGAACCTGAAAGAAGGTCTAAGGGCACAGAATTAGGGATAAGGTGTTTGGGGCTGCCCACCAGACCTCAGTAGACAACAGAGTATTAATTTAGCATAAATAAGGCATAACAGGAAAACAGAAGAGGTATGCCAGTTTGAAAGGCTGAGATGTGTTTATGTTCTCAGGTCATAAAATCTGTCCTATGGAAAAGGACTGCACAATTTCAAATGTCAACAAACTTCCCTGTCAGCATCTTAATATTTTGCACAAGCTTAAATATTTTCCAAGGGAGAGAGATTTTCCTAAGAGATAGTTCAAGGAACCAGTAACACAAAATGCTGACTTTTTATTTCATTGTTGTGGCCTGATATTCCACCGAATTCATCCTACTGTTGCTTTGCCCATGCAACACAATGCCTCCTTACTAATGATCCAAACTATGACATGCAGCAGCCACCACTGCCTCAAATTCAGCATTTGTGTATTTTCCTCAGGGTTGGCATAATGCTTTTCATTGCTTTCAATCCCTCTACAACAACAACAACAACAAAAGTCTTTCACAGAGAAAGCATCACACACACTTGCACATGGTATTTGCAGGAGTATTCC
This sequence comes from Burhinus oedicnemus, assembly GCA_008921705.1. Taxonomy (NCBI): domain Eukaryota; kingdom Metazoa; phylum Chordata; class Aves; order Charadriiformes; family Burhinidae; genus Burhinus; species Burhinus oedicnemus. Next base: position 2,089,230 of record VFFE01007257.1, read on the forward strand.
AGAGGGCCATTCACTGCAAGGAGGATTATGGTTACCTTACAAATACCTTGTGCAGGCAGTTGATTTATTTATTCCTTTCATTACTTCATAGAAGTACAATGTGCATAAGTTCAGGAATGCAATGCTTGGGACAACATTTGTTCCTTGATCTTTGACAACCAATTAGGGGTTTTTGAAGGGGTTTTTGGGTAGAGTTTATTGTCAGTACATTTTTATTTCACCAAAAGCTCCTGTCAACCACTCACATCACCGTTTTGATGGGTGCCTCCCATTGCAATCCCTCACACAGGGAAGCTGATATTGAATCAAACTGCAGTGTCTGGCTCATTTCAGAAATCAAGATGCATCAGACTGCTTCAGTTACTTGGTGACAGGAAAGTAAGAAAAGTTCCAACTTACCACCCCACCTCCTGCCGAGTGAACCAGCACAGACATGCCTTCTCTTAGGTTAGCAACTTCAAAGAGCATCATGTAGGCAGTTACAAAGTTCATGGGAAACGCAGCAGCTTCAGAAAAACTCATGTCATCTGGGATCTTGTAGACAAACTCTACTGGGGTACATACTACTTCAGCCCATGCATTGTAGTTTACAAAAGCCATGACTCTGTCTCCAATCTACAAACAAGGAAGAAAACAACATTGAGGATATTGCTGCAATTCAGACTGTAGAGCGCAACTTGTACGACCTGCAACTCTCCTGTTCAAGCTGTGGGTCACTGACTGACTGGGAAGATAATGGTGCTCCACATCTTTGGCAAAATAGCAGTTAAGCTGCTCAGCTTTAGGCTTTTACCATTTTTTTATTGTATTTATTTAAAAAGTTGAATTTAACAAAAATATCCAAACAAAGTTAAAGCCACCCACTGCTTCTCTGATGGAACAGTATTCCATCATCACTAATACAGATCATCTTTTGCTAGCAGAGGTCCTGCATAACAAATGGGGCTGTAAACAATGAAAACAGCATTCTTACTAATAACCTGGAAATTTGCTTAGAGAGAAAAAAAAAAAAGGAAAAAAGATTATAATGATATTGATGAGATGCATGGAACAAGCAAAATTACACCTACAATAATTTTCACTTTGCTTTCTCAGTCTTCACACTGATTTAGAGCTACTTTCCTCTCTGTGAATTAAGAATGGGAGGCCTTGTACTCTGGTACAAAGAGCACATGAAAAGGTTCGGAAACCACTTATTTAGAAGATTACACCACCTGTATCCACTCTCTATTTTTATTATCTTAATAACTGATTCTGCCAATACACTTCCATGATTGCCACGTCTACAGCCATGTGTCAGAGCAGAATATGATCCTGCAACTTCAAATAAGCCACCTTAAACATCAAAAATATACCTCTGGATTCTGAGGCACTACTAAGCCTACAAAGTGAATTTGACAGAATTTAAAGGAGCAATGAAATATTCTCTTTGAACGCAACATTTCTCTACTCTATTTCTTTGGAAAATATACAGTAGTGAAAGGGTATTTCACTACAGAGGAATAAAGATTTTATGTTAATATTAGATAGTTGGTTGCTCTTAGGAACCTTTCAGAAGTCCAGGTGCATCGAATTCATTCATTTGTGTAACGGCCTTCATTGCAGCTTCCGGTTTTTAAAATGGAGATAGTGACTCCCCACAGACGGACAAGAATAATAACAAGGCAACTGGAGCTGTGAGGCTCCTGCAGGGGTACAGCCAGACTTGGAAAGCAACACTCGCGTAAAATTAGAAACTGGTCTGCTGGGGCTACTAGGGACAGCCACAGTGAGCAAACGTTTGGCCAATGTATTTTAAAACCTTCACAGGCACAACTCTTACAAACTCTTGATAACGGCTTGTCACCAGCAGCCCCTACACATCTTTTACCTTGTCTTAGACCTCTTTGCCTTTCTATAATACACCAACAGAAAGAGCATCCTTAATCATGAAAGGAGCTCTTCAATGGAGCCACAGTGTAAGTAATAAGGCAGGCAAAGCATCAAAATTCAGGACTTCATGTTTTAACTAAAACTAACAGCAGCTGTCCCTCTAAAATACCTTTGCTTATCTGCCCGATATTCTCTATCTTACATTCTACTAATACCCACTAATGCTTTAGAAGTACCATAGGCTGTTCTTGGACTATTTCAGCTATATTCCACAGCAATGGAGTAAAGCACAACACTTTTGCCTTCAGGCAAATGTTTATAGCACAAGCACATTTTGGTCTCCCAAGTACTTGTCATCACTTTGGCTTTGGGATATTGCGGGTTTGCTAAAAGCTAAGGTGCTGCTGACAGTTCTGAAGGGTTTGTCTCTTTCAGAGCGAGGATGCTGGAACAGAACTGTCATTCCAATTTCACTGAAATGCCTCCTCCTTTTGAAAAACACATTCAAATTGACAATGCCTCACTGCTAACCACTCTGTGGTTCCCTTTTGCTGTTAGAGAAGCACCTAAAATCTAAAGTCTGCTAGGATTAATTTGTGAAGATGTTAATGACCTATATCCTTGCAAGCAAACATAAATAATTACCACAAAGAATAGAGAGAAGGCCCTCTTGGTGATTCCCAAGGGATTTCTTGGTAATAGCAAATACCATATTTTACCGCAAATGCTATACAGAGCCTAGTCATCATATCAGATTAGGCCTTAGCTCCTGAGAATCATCCCCACAACTAGAGAGATCGGGCCTGATACGTTTGAGCTCAGTAGAAATCAGCTTTTTCTTTTAATGGGAGAAGGAACAGGCATTACACCATTATTCCACCAAAAAGGCTTTCTTTCAATGTAAAATATGTTCTTACACATTGCTGTCAAAACGGACTGCCATTCAATGCTCTCATTTGTCATACGATAATGCAATCACAGCAAGTGAAGACAATAAATGGCTGGCAATATCTCAGGTACAGTATCTTGGGTAGTACAGGCTAAGGGCCAGTAAGACACATTTTTCCAGAGCATGAAACGCCCACGACTTTAACATGACCTGAACTGGAAGAGATCTACAAAGGGAAAGAAGGCCAGGAGATGTAGGGTACAATCTTTGCCATTCCTGCCATTGCTATGGACAGCAGTAACAGCATATGTCAAGGAGACAACAAGCATCTGGCATGCTCCTATTTTGTGCAAGAAACCCATGAAGAAACATTCTTGCATCTCCCCCAGGGAACGTTCTCCTGTTGACGGGTTCATACCTGTGCACAGCAGTTACTCTGAGTGTTAACTCTCCTTCTAGATCACTCAAGCACTACCATGGCTATGCAGATTATATGCAAAAAATAAAATACCACTGCTTGTTTCAACTTCAGGGAGTACACCAGAGCACAACCATGTTCTACAGTCAGCACAAAGACATAACTTTAAAAGATACCCAGCATATTCAGTCAGGTGCAATGTTATTCAAACAAGGACCATATGCTGTAGCTTCATGATGCCCTTCAAAGATAACAAGAACTTTTAAACTGAGAATTCTGATCTAGAGTAGAGATTTTCTATACTCCTTTCACAGAATATTCTTCGATATGGAGAGTAACTGTAAAATACAGATACTACAGTGGAACAACTGAAGCAGTAGAGTTTTTCAAACAGCAAAGTTATTGTTCAGTTATTGTTTGTCAAAAAAAACGTTGGAAGGCTATGACTTGTTTCAAGGCAGAGATGGGGCAGAAAGGAGAAAGTAGAGAAATGTTCCAAGAAGAGCTCATCACTGAGACCCTACTAGAAACTAAATTGGCCATTATCTTCACTCAACTGAGAAATGTTACAGTTCTTCTACAAGACCAAGAATGTTACCTTTAAATAAAAATATTTTAGGCAATTGCCTTGTTAAGATCAAGATACAATAAGAATTCAGAAAGTGCAATTACTTGATGACATGACTGACTCAGCAAATAGCTAAGATAGGATCGACGTGCATTAACTCAGTTTTTATTTCAAAATTTTTCTATCTACTTAGGAAATAAAGCGCAAGATTGGAGAAACTATAGATGTTTAACATCAATAACAGAATAGGAGGTAGGAGAGAATCTGCTTATATATGTCATAAGAGATACCGAAGAGTACATAATGCAAACCAGTTATGAAAGCTTTATTACATACATTAAATATTTGTCATTTACCACTATTCTGTTAGGTGAAATAGATCCTTTTCCTGAGTGACAAGAAAAAGTCATATACCCAGAATCAGGGTCCCAATTTTATCTGCATCTCATGAACGCACATGGTTGTAAGAAGCAACACTTATTGTAGATGGGGGTCTTGTTAACTCAGGATCAAAAGTTGGAACTAGAATCAGCAGTGCATGGGCTTTGAGGAACAGAGCAACGATGATAGCAAACACGACCAAGAAAAGAAACTTAACTAGTTAACTCAATTTCTTTTACTTTCTTAAAGCACATCAGTCACGCTTTCGAGCGCCTACTTAGCCATCAGGATATGCACACGGCACAAGTGACTTTTCAGGAAGGATTTGAAGGAGATGACAGTTGTGGCTTTAGAAACTAATTCAAGAGGTCATTCTCACGCTTGGGACGCAGCAAGGAAAAATTGCCCTTTCAAATCTCAACAGGGTGGTGAAGGGTGCTGTCACTGGCAGACCAGAAGGGATTAGTGACAACATACTCAGTGAACTGGTGATTATTTAGTCTTGCTCTGAAAACAAAGAAAATATTACCTCAAATCCTTTCACACTGTCTCCAAGAGCTTCTACAATTCCAGAGCATTCAAACCCAGGAACAAGCGGCGTCTTAGGAGGGTTGTCGATATTCCCTTGTCGCACCATCAAATCAATAAAGTTCAAACCACTGTAAAACACAGGAAAAAAAATAAAATCAAGACCATTACCATAGATCAAAGCAGAGCAGGAAAACTTGACCTGAGTGATGGGAAAGCCAGAAAACTTCAGGGCAGCATTAAAGTCTGGGCTCCACAGCACAAAAGGGACCCAGCAGACACTCCCATTCTTCATGCGTGGAACAGACTGACTTGACACAGTGCTGTACAGGCCTCGGGCAGAAGAGTACACATGCAAGGCAACCACATCTGTCATTAGCCCCAAAGCTTACGAGACTGTTTAGACATAGAAATTCACAAAGGGCATTTAAAAATTCAATACAGTGAAACATTATGATTTCTATGAATGCATTACTAGCTGGCAAGTAAACTCAGTTCAATTTAAGAAAAAAAACCCCAAACCTCACACATGTTTTGGGCCAAGAGCAACGTGATGTAACTGTCCCAACCTCTGAAGTGACTCCAGGAATGAAGCTTGTGTTCGTCCCAGCTGGGAGTCCAAACTTCGACATGAACCTATTAAGTATCAGATAGGCTGCTGTTTTAAAACTGTTCCTCCTGGATCACTTTTGTACAGTTTTGCAAAGGTTATTTAGGTCTTCGGAGCCCTCAGGGTTGCTGCTCAGAAAAAATACAGGTCTTCCCCTGTAGCCTCAGTTTTACAAAAATCTTGAAGCATCTTTGCTTTGTCTTTTATATGCTATCCAATTTTATTAAGTAAAATTTTTTTGTTTTCTAGGCAGCCACAAAAAAAAACCAACCAAAAAAGTTACCGTTTATCTACTATGTGCATATACGGATTACTGGCACAAATGCCATATATAGTTAAAACTTCTAAAACTCCTAACTAGCTAAAATTTGTTTCGGCATTAATCCATTGTTCCCAAACACAGCCCTGTATTTATTGTTAGCTGAAATTGCTGCATACTAACTCCCCCGACTACGAAGCTATGCACAGCCAGTCCTACTCATGCACAGGATACCAGCAACTGCTTGGATCCGTAAAATTACCGATGTGCACAAGTATTTGTAAGATGGAGCTTTAGTCAGATAGTAATCAAGACACAAACAGATTGAACAGACTCAACAAACAAAAAGACAGAGTAGATGCACAGCGTAAGCATGAAGACAAGACAGCATTCATGAGATGTAGGTCATTGGCGGGGGGGGGGCGGGGCGGGAAATGGAGTTCCACCAAATGTAAATATTTGTAATTGTGGTGGAGGGTTTAAGAACAACCTGAACCAACAACTTTTAGCTCTGTAAAAGCAAAATTATAGATTATTTTTTAAAAACATGACTTTGACAATCTAGCTTGACAAACTCAAGAGGAAAATTAAAAATAATTAAAAAAACCAAACTAAAAAAAAAACCCAACATACTCATACACAAAGCTCATAACATTAACCATATGGAAGGTTAGGAGGGGTTTGACAAAATTAAGTTGGGAGCTTTGAAATAATTTTGGAAAGGCCACTACTTATCCAGAGGCTAAGACCACCTGCTACCTTGCCACTGTAATGTTGGTAATGAAAGAGAAATTCCAAATCACAAAATGCCTGCAAAGCAGTCATCATGTGGGGAGGAAACCACCACAAAACCAAAAACCCCACAACATACATGGTGGTAACCATTGTCTGTGTACATCAACTTCAGTGATGATCTTCTGAACATCTTTCCACACTGTGAGCATTTTAAAAAAAGTGAACTTTTTCTACATTTCCTGCAAGTAAGAGCAGCTGGAGGCAGAACTGTGATGTGGAATCCTGCATAGGAACACGCACCATGACGTCGTAACAAGTTGGCAACAAGCAGACAGATGGATATGGCAAAGACCACAGCTATTTGATAATGACATATGATTACAAATACATTATTGCAGCTTTTCTTAGAAACATTCATTCTCACAAAATAACTCATCAGACCATTTTTGAAAGGGGATATATTCAGTTTTGCATCTAACGACATAATACTAGCAATTCAGTTCTGTTCTAGTTCCATTTCTCTTTTGTCTGTCTTTATCCTCCATAAAAGGCAGCAATATTAAATAAAACAGAGAGTTCATCTATATTACAACGAACTTCCAAAGCTTGATACTAGAACAGGTGTGATACGGAGAGAAAAACCACTACACAAGGTAGGTAAAACACCTAAGTCACATGTTTTTATCATTTTAATTACTAGCTGGAACACATCGAGTGTTGATCAGCATTTCTAATCATTTCTAGTCACTTTCCAGAGAGTTTCTTCTTCATTCACTTAATCTTTAATCTCCTGTATGTCTATGTGTTGTCAAATCCCTGTTACTCTCATACATGCATTTGTTTCCATTCTTCTTCACTTTCAAATAAGGACAGAAATAAGTTGTTTTATTTTACCTGCCAAATTTGAACAAGCCCTACCAACACCAATAGACCTAAAAGTACAATTACGTTGTATGGTAAAACCAGCAATTTTTTTTTTTCCTTTGAATAACCTCGAGGGCCCAAAGATGAATGTCTAGTTTAGTAACTACCTCCAAGACACCCAACTTATCAAGTCCGTCATTGAGATTCAACCTACAGCAGACACAGGAAAAGGGAAGCTTGGCTGTGCAGAGTATCACAAGAAAATATATCTCATGAAGAGATGTTTTTAGAGAATAAGCACAATTTATTGTATCAGTACAAACCAACATAGCCTGTTCTGTTGTGTGGCCAGAGAAAGTGACTCCTGAACTTTAAGTAAGGGCATATGCAGAGGAAGACATGTCAATGCAAAGTGACCCAGTGACAAAAAGTGCACAGTTTCTTGCAGTTGTGTGTTTTTAATCTTAAATCAAGAGCTGGATGCAAACGAAGATAGGGAAGGATATGAATTACCAAGACCAATACAGTGACATAAGGGTTCTGCAAGAACCTTTCTGTGAAAGAGCAGGGATATTGGTGCGAACAGCATAGACTGCATTATCTATGCATCTCTGGAGACAGTTTATCAAACATCGAAGTATCTTTGAATCTGACTTTTTAAGTCTGCAATGCTCCACATTAACACCAGTTTTGAGAATCCTGAATATTACTTTCTGTACTTGTGGTTTAGCTTTGCTGCATTTTTTTTTTTAAAGTGTGAAAAGTCCTGCAGCTAGAAAGCTGTATTCTAGACTTCTGTCACCATCAGACCAGCAATAGTTAGTCACCTTGGTTCTTCTTGCTCTGTCCCATGCACTTGAGGATGCTCAATACCTTCCATTGCAAAAGACCGTAACATGCAGTACATCCTTCCCATTTTGGTTTGGAGAGGTGCTGCTTTTGATCTGTCTTTCTTATTTCAGTGTAAAACTCCACTGAAATTAATTACTGAAGTTAATGAAATACAACAGACCAAATAAGAGGACCACTGAGTTTTACATTCTTAAAATCCTTCCTCTTACCCCTGCCCAGCAAATCGCCTGACAATCTTTTTTTTAAAAAAAAAAAAAAAAAAGTCGGAAGGTTTAAAATTATCAGATCTCATGCTTTTTATCCAGAAACACCTACAGTGTATGAACAAGACTGCCTTTAAGAACAAAACTGATACACTGTCCACTATATACTTAGGATTTTATTTATTTGCTACCAGTTTTTAAAGTGCTGTTATCTCACAGTGAGAGAGTCAGAAGGGTCACTTCTGCCTCATTCCTCATGACGCACATGTATAGCGGCACAAGGAAGAAATAATTATAAGAGAGAAAAGAAAAATAAAGGGAGGTAATTACAGGACACCATTCCTTCTTCAGACATCCTACCTAAAATACCGCTTCGGTTTGTTCTAGCTACTTGTCTAATCTTTTAAACAGTATGTATACTAGTGCTCTGCACGCTGCAAATTACAATACAAACAAATACAGCAATTTCAACTATTCCACCATTATCAATCAAAAATTATTTCAGGAAATATGCAGCAGCTGTGACTCAGCTTGGACATCAATGGCTGTTCCATTTCTTAGTCACTGAATGAGGCTAACACATGACTCATCTCAGCTGACACATTTTCAATTGGATCATTGATATTTCAGACCTTCAAAAGAATTATTCATCTGGCTTAGCGCTAATAGCAACATATCCTCCATCTCCTCCATTTATAGTACCATACTACAAAATGTATACATATGATTTAACTGGTGTATATGTATGATTCAACTGGTTTCATCCCCTAGTGAATGCAGAGACCGCATAGAACTTGCACTTTTTACTGATATATACTATTTATCATGCATGCACACGTTCTTCTTAAGATATTATTTTTCTCCACAAGATGATGGAGAAAAATAATCATCATCTACAATGACGGTCAACTGCAAAACTGATTCAACTAAAAACATTATTTGTCATCAGTATGTCTTACTAGAGCAGTCGAACTTCGACGTGTTCTGCACGTGTGCATACTTCACTGGGCAAAGCCAACAGGCATTTTTCTCACTCAGTCTCCCAGACTAGACCGCAAGTCCATCATCATCCTGATCAATCTTCTAGTATTTACCCGAGTATTTACAGACTTAGGTCAAGACAACTGGCAAATTGATTTTGCCTTGTTTGGAAGTACACTTCGGTGACTTGATCACATTTCAGCCCTATGGCCATTTCCAGCTAGGAGTGAGAAGCAGAACCTATACAGGCTCCTCCAGCACGAAGGGAAGCTTCAAAAACGCACATGGTATTGTGCAACCTGGCAGTAACTGTGAAGCAGTTGAGCGGGTCTACTGATGTCAAACAGCAAGCGTGCAACTCACACAGCTCACTAGTGATAATGCAACCCTGGAAAGCAACTGTAGTTGTAGCAGAGCCGAATATTTCTATTTTACAGCTCAAAAGTGTTCTTTTGCAGGTAACTTGCTATTTGTGATACATGCATATCTACTGTTTTCATGAAAGTGGAATTCATATAGGTACTGGAGAGTGCTGTAAACCCCTCAGGCTTTTAACGGAATACATCCACGTGCTCAGAACATTCTAAGTTTTGCATGTTAACTTCTGTTAACTCAGTGGCTGAAAAAAAAAAGATCAGTCAGAAAACAACACAGACTATTCTCAAATGGAATTATAGCCCCGCCTGACAGCAAAATGAGCTACCCAGCAGCTACTGTGCTACTATTATTTCTTATATTCACCTAGTATAGAATTTCTTGTGCTTCCCATCATGACTAGTAGAGGAAAAAAAATAAACAAATGAGAATGCAAAAAATCTCACCCCTTCATTTATTAGTCCTCATTCGGACTGACTGATATCACCATTTTTCATGGGCAACACCTTGGGGTAGGGAAATACTCACATAGGTCACAAATCTTACGATCCCCCACAAGCACAGGATGGAAACCCCAGTGTCTGAACAGGCCAAAACATTCAGACGCATTAACCTACTGGGATGTTCCAAGATCTGAGGCACATCCACCACATACACCGTTCAAAACAAGCTCACTGCCCCATACCAGTATAATTTTTAATGCAAGTTAAACAACTTGGCCTTCACCTTGGAATTTATCTTCTGGAAGCACCATGCTGTCACATAGCAGCAGAGGACGACAAAAGATAAATCCCTGCCCAGGCGAAATTAATTTGGTCTTTGGTACACATCAAGCTGTGTAATAAGATGCTAGTCTCGCTTCTGTCACTTAAAAAAATAACCCTATTTTCATGAAGGAACACGTGCACTGAGAACCAGCTATCTAGGAAGAACAGTCTGCTCCAAATGTCTGGGGGAAAAAAATTAGCCTTCTAGGAAAGCTCGTTTCAGGATGCTACCAGATTGCTAGCCACTTGCCGACTGGGCACAGGAATGAAACACTGGGGAGCTACCCTCAGCTCCAGCTACGCTGCCACGCCAGATCCGGAGAAAAATTACGATGACTGGAGTAAGTGATTCCCAGGAGACAAATAACGGCTAGTCTCAGAAGAGAAAGGGACAGGTGCTGAGCAACACGCGCAACCCGGCATCCACATTTCCCAGAAAGAAAACAACAAAACCCTCAACACAGTTGGCCAGGTTATTCCCCCCCATTTCTCTCTGCTGGGGAGGGGGGGAAATCAATGCCAATGTTTTGCCCCCCCCTCCACAGCTCCTGCTGACACCACACACCGACCCCGGCTTTCCTCCATGCCCGCCCCGTCCCCAGAGACCCGGCGCCCGGCCCCGGCAGCTCGGAGCGGGGCTCCCCTCGGCGGGGGAAGCCGCAAGTGAGGGAAGTCACCGCCACCGCCGCCCCCGGCCCCTGCCCGGGGCCGCCAGCAGCACCGGGGCAAGCGGCGGGGCGCGACGCGGAGCTGCGTGGGGACCCCCAGACC